>NW_004624736.1:312704-361444 GCF_000247695.1 Heterocephalus glaber
TAGGACACACATGAATAAATTCCGAATAGTTTCTCTGGTCTGAGAAACTGAAAGTGTAAATTTGATCATTTTCTTAGTGATGACTTTTTTTATATAATGAAATCTTACATAGAACTTGAGTCAGACAAGGTCCAGACAATATTCAACTTGGGTAATTTAAGGAAGTAAATGCTAAATAATTTATGGGTGCACTTTCAAAGGCATTGAAAGGTGTACAGACATTACAAGGGCTAAGAAAGCTGGGCTTTATTACCATCTCTAGGCCACAAAGGGGAAAGACCAAGATGATCCCGTGGGAAGGAGTCAGAAATGACACCTTCCCTCCAGTTTCACGCTAGTGCTCTTGGTGGCCAAATTCCAACTGAAACAGAAGGGGAAACATTCCACTGAAGTGGTTCATGTAGGTCGGCCTCCCAGGTCCCAGAGCGGTAGAGGAGAGCAGCGAGAGTGGAACTGGGAGCAAACAGAAGCTATCCCACAGGGATCCTTCATGTGCAGCAAAGCTTCAGGGATGTTTAAGGGAAAGGACGCCAAGATCAGTGTCGGTTTGCCTTTTCTCTGACCCACTGAGCCAAGGCTCCAAGGAACATGGCTTGAAAATCCTGCCCTAAATTCTTTTCTCATTTTCTGACTTTGTCTCCTTTCTTAAACAGCTTTCCATGGTTGGGTATTTCAATGCTATCTTTCTGACAAGCTCTAGTCCTTAAATCTATTCCTGCCATGCAAGAATGCAAGACTTCAACTCCAAGTCATCAGACATGCATCCATCACCGGTCCTGGCTTTGCTGCTCATGTCCTCAAATTGTCCAATGCTTTAAAAAAAGTTTAAACACCCTGATTACTTCATCTACCCTGTGTCATAAAATCAGACATCAGGGGCCAAATTTGTGCTGAGCTTCCCATGACTTCCAGCATTGGGTGAAACTGTTCTGAATATCCTACTCCACAAATCGATGGCCTTTGCCCCAAACCTCATCATCCTTTACCTCTCTGTTACAAAGAAGTTTTCTGATCTTCCTTCCCTCTTGATTTACTTCTTCCGGTTTCCATACAGCCATATATTCTATGATTTTCTCATAGATCTTGGACCAGTTCCTCTTTGTATCCTTTACTAATAGTTCTAATTGAAGAAATTAATTATAAATGATCCCGCCCAACAATACAATAAAACCCTGTCTTGTAGAATGCCAATTAGATCCCTTGAACAAGATGTACAGAATTAAAAATCTTACACATTAGAAGTTTCAGTGCAACTGGTAAATTATAAGACTTCATTCCCTTTCAAAATCTTCTTACATAATCTATTTCTCTTAACGTTCCCATTTCCCTAGTCTCAAAATTCCAAAGTGAGAATAGAATAGAAGTTTTGAGAACTAGAAGGACCTTCAAAATCATATAGCTCAGTGTTACCACTCAGGATGAGAACACTGACTTCCTTTTCTCCTTTGGTTTAGATAAAAATTCTAAATAATCCAGCCCCTGCTTTATAACCATTCTCTCTCTGCCTTAAAAACATTACAGTTTTTGTGTTTTGCTGTTTGTTTGTTTGTTTGTTTTTGAGGAGGGGGAGAGGCTAGCAGTTGAACCCAGGGCTTCTTACATGCTAAGTATGTGCTCAAGTACTGATCAACAGCCCTACCCCTGTTACTAGAGTTTCAACTCTCTCCTTATGAGGTGCTGTCAGGTCTATCTACAGACTTTAGTCTTTATGATGTTTAATTTTACATGTCCACTTGACTGTGTGACAGGGTGTTCAGACTTTTGGTCAAACATTATTCTGAGTGGGTCTGTGAGGGTATTTCTGGAGGAGATTACCATTTGAATCAGTAATCCAGGGAAGGAAGCAGATTACTCTTCCTAATGGGAGTGGACCTCATGCAATCTATTGAAGCCTGACCTGAGTAAAAATTCTAAATAAGGAAGAATTTTTTCAGCTTGACTGCATTTATGACTCTGTTTTTGTTTGTCAGTTTGGTTGGTTGATTTTGGCTTTTGTTTTATTTTTGTTTTCTGCTTCAGGCTTGAGTTGAAGCATCCGCTCTTTCTGCTCCTGGGTCCTGCTGGCTGTCAGACTAGACCTACCCATCAGCTCTCCTACATGTCCAGCCTGCCAACTGCAGACTTGTCATACACCCTAACCACATGAGTAAATTCCTTATACAGACTATAGGTGAATGTCCATAGCCTATGAGTTCTGTTTCTTTGGAGACCTTTGACTAATAGAGTCTTTCAAACTCTAGTCCAATATTTTCAAAACGGATTTTTAAATCTCCAGAAGGCTGTAGTGCTGACAGCTCCAACCCATATGCAAGAGGGAATTTTGATTTCATTCTACTCACCCACTGACTTGTTCACTTACTAAGGATTTATGAAATATCTGCTATATGCAGGGTATACAAAATTACCTCCTCAACTCTAATAGTTTAGTGCACAGTAGCATTAACAGACATGAAACAAAAAAGAAATGTCACAATTTACTAGAAATGTCCAAGGTAAAGTGGTCAACCAAAGCACATGAAGGCGTGTGAGGGAGGGCAGCTGATATCAGGAAGATTTCTTGGGGGAGTAGAGCTTGAAGAAAACAGGGCCACCAAACGGGCATGAAGGATAATTTCACGGGAGAGATAGGATTTCAGGCAAAGGCTAAAACACACACAAAGGAAGAACATGAACAGCTGTGGAAACAAAAGTAGTTATATACTAGAACGAGAATCGATCGCATCTAAGTGTGGCATTGCATACCTATAATCCCAGCACCCTGGCAGGCTGAGGCGGGAGGCTTCTCAGTTCTAACCCAGCCTGGAAAATTTAGCAATTTGTAATAAAGACTCTGTCTCAAAAAAAAGGAAAATTAAAAAGAACTGGGGAGATAGTTCAATGCATAGGCCCTGGATTCAATCCTCAGTACCACAAAGGGAAATGTTATCATGATTTTCAAATATTATGAGAATAAAATTATTGATTATAAAAGTTCTTCATTTTTTTCTCTGTGTACTTACGAACAAGAATTTTAGTGTAACTGTTCTTAATCTTTTCCTTTCCCCTCCCTTCTAAGGAAGTCTTGCCTTGCCATTCTAGCTTGTATAATTATTCATGAAATGAAGGGAGGAAGGGAGGGAAGGAGGTAAAAAGGAAGGGTGAGAAAGATTATTACTAAGAGGTATTCAGTGTTTCGGGTGGTGGGGGTGGTGTTTTTCCTTTGGAGATAAAACTGTTGGAAAGAGTAATTACATTGGTAGAAACTATCTATTGAAAGGATGATCATTGAGGGATTTTATGTCCTCCTTATAATAGGCGAGAAATAGTTGTATTTATTTTTTTTAATTTGCATTTAAACCATAAGGACTAAACCATATGGATCACCACTTAAAATTTACAGTCAATTTTCTAATACATCATTCTTTTCATCCATCTAGACATGAAGTATTGAAGTCATAGAATGGAATATGATTGAAATTGATCTGTTTCCCATTCTGATTGTGGAATCTGAGTGATGAAATCGAAGCAGCAGCTCCATACCCTGGACATGATGATTAGTCAAGGGATAGGAATATGACCGAACGCAGTCCAATGCAATAAAGGAATGTGTTGCCCCGAAATGAAGCTTTTCCATTTTTCTTAAAGTTCTTTAGAGAAACAGAATCAATAGAAAAAATGTAAGTATAATTATGTGAGGGGATTTATTACGTAGGCTTGCAAGAGAGTCCACAATGGCCATCTGCATGTTGGAGAGACACAGTCCAGCAGCTGCTCAGCCCAAGAAGATGGAAGCCCTAGAATGGAAGGATCTAGGATGCAGCACCAGGCCAAGGGGAAAGGCCCGGAAGCTCAGTGGAGGGTCACCCACCAGTGCTAATCTGTGTGGGAAACCCTGAAGAAACTGGAGACATATCAGTGTCCTATATGTCAAACATCCATAGATAAACCCAGAATTGTGTTTTACTAATCTGCTAGACATTTCTTAATTAATTTAAATTCACATATCTTGATGGATGGGCATACCATTTTTTCTCTTCACAAGAGCATTTCTCTTTCATCTGTGCTTCATGCAGAGCCACAGACGACATTATTAAATCCTGTATGAAGCCAAGCCTGAAGCCTCCCTCTCAACTTACTTTTCATAGTTGCTCCAGACTAATTTTCCTAAGCCATCTATTTCTGCTTAAAAATTACCTTAGTGACAACACAATGAAATCCAAACTGTGTAATCTGATGTCAAAATTATTTCATTACCTGGCCCCCACCCAAACGCTCCCCTCATACTTGGTCTTTCTGACTCACCTTCCTATACATCATGTTCTAACAAACTCTTTTGTGGAGGAGAAAAAGGAGACTTCAGCTTATGTCCTTTTCTGTTTTTTTAAGTAATGATCTTGACTTAATGATATGCTTTATAGCCTTAATGCTACCAACTTGCATGACAAAGAAATCAATAGGCACTTCTTTTAAATTCAAATAGTCATCAGTTTGCAATGCTTCTGGGTAATATAACCCTTACAGTAAATTCTGTTACAAATTTCATATGGACAATGTACATTGGTCACACAAATGCATCTATGGAGTACCTGTAATGTATTGAGCATTGTGCCACTTGCTGGGTGATAAGAAGAAGAAACAGCTAATACTTTTAAGCATGCCCTTTGTGCCAGGCCCTATTCTAAGCTTTATGCATGTATTAACTCATTTAATCTTGACAACAACCATATGAAGCAGATGTTATTGGTTTCTCCCATTTTTATATCCAAGGATACCAGGGGACAGAAACTGAATAAATCACTCAAGCTGTCACAACTTGCCTGGAGTCAACTACTATTCTAACTCCTGGTGTTTTTCATTTAGAGGAACAGACCCTCAGGCCCTAATATTTGCAACATTTATAAATTTGTTTGACAAAAAATTTCAATTCTCTCTTTAGTAAATGTAACTCGGTTGTTGCAACTAAAAATTATTTCAATACCATATTTTAGTAATTAGTCAAAATAGTTTAGCTTATATAAACATATCAATTTTTTTCAGTTTGAATTTTTTAAATCCAATTGCCATGGCTAACCTCACAGATGACAACTAACAACCCTATCTCTTGGTATTCAAATCCTTGTATGGTCTTCTCCCACATTTACCAGTTAGTATGTGTGACCAATAGAATATGATAAAAAAACAGTGTGTCACTTCTGAAATCTGGGTATATATTCTGTCTTGGCCACACTCTGCCACCACTGCCCGCCCCATCACTTGCTCTGGGAAAATCCAGCTGCTATGTCATGAGGTCATTTGGAAAGCCTGCAAAGAAGCATACATGACAAACTGAGCTCTCAAGCTATTAGCAGAAGGACAGAGGCCTGCCAGCAATTACATGTGTCAGTTAAGAAGTTCATCCTTCCCCAGCCAATCTATCAGATGAAATGAAAGCTCCAACTGTCAGCTGAATCCAGCCTCATGAGTTCTGTCTCCATACCCTAAAATGAAGTCTTCATTTCCACTACCTCAGAAACTGGCTGTGTTTAAAGAGAATATTAAGGTTAAATAAGATCCTATGGTTAGGCCCTCATTCATGTTATTAAATGTTGAGAAAAGGCCTTCAAAGATTACTGAGTTAAAAGTAGGTCTGTAAAGTGGTCCAAATCTAATCTGACTCGGGTCCTCATAAGAAGAGAAAATTTTTATTCAGAAAGATACACCAGGGGCTCATGTACACAGAAGAATGGTCACGAGAAGAGCCAGAAAGAAGGTGGCCTGCTATAGGCCAAGACGAGAGGCCTCAGGGGAAGGCTTGATTATGAACTTTCGGCCTCTAGAACTGTGAGAAAGCACATGTCTGCTGTTTAAGGCACCCCATCAGTGGTATTCTGTTGCGGCAGCCCTAGCAGACTAGTACAAGACCATGACCCAGAACCACCCAGTTAATCTGCTCCTGACTCCTGACCTAAGAAACTATGAAACAATGATTGTTGTTTTAAGCTGCTAAATTTTGGAGTGATTTATTATGCACCAATAGATAAGTACTTCAGCACTCAGTTGCATAGATTTTTCGTCATATTGTGACAAGTAATGATTTGTCTTTCTAAATTTGTGCTATGATTAAATACCATAACATTTATGGCATATGTTAGAGGTCATTTGTTTGTTTTGTTGTTTTTATCTCAATTGTCCAGAAAGAATTCATGAAGTTTATATTTTTTCGATCCACATCATTTTAAGAAAATGATGAAAGAAATGATGAAGAAAATAGGAAAGGAATGGATTAAATCATAGACTTTTAAAATAATCTAGAATTTCACAAAATTTCACCTTAATATTTGTCACCTATTTTCCTTACCATTGGTATAGAAAATTGTCTTTTCACATATTGAAAGAAGCAGGTGGCAAC
The DNA here is from genome assembly GCF_000247695.1 of Heterocephalus glaber. The sequence continues at coordinate 319,072 of NW_004624736.1, forward strand.
ACTTCTTGTTTATTTTCTTTATGAAATGCAAGAGTTATAGGGGAATTGCTTTTACCCCAACTTATAAATATATTTGTACATAGCAGAGGTTTTCAAAACTATCTTTCAGTTCTGGTGATGAATATTGAACCAACATATTTCATTTACTCATGGAATCATTATTATCTATTCACTGAAACAGTACTTGATGCTTACTATATATCAGGCTCTGCTATAAACATCAAGAATATAGCAATAAAAAAAAGCAGATGCAAAATCCTGCTCATGGAGTTTGTGGAAAAAGACAACAAAACACATAAAAAATAAGTCAAATTTATAACACGCAAATGGGGGAAGTGCAGGAAAACTGCAACTCCAGAACCATGGAACATTCCTGGCCACAACCAGCTCCCCTTAGATGGCAAAGACATTGGACTAGCAAAGAGAAACACGTCTTATAAACCAGTCTATGTTAATCATTATTATTAAATCTTATAATGTTTCAAGGTGGGGGGTAGGTTCTTGTTCCAGTCTGGCTCATTTTTAAAGCTACCTTTTATGGTTTGTTTCAGTGTGGAGCATTTATGCTCAGGATTACAATGAAATATTGTCCACAGAAAAGATGTATTTGAAATGTCTCAGAATGTGGCCAATTGGTGTTGAAATTAAAAGCACCCAAAGTGTCACTGTTTTCTCTTGGAGAATGAAATTAGAACTACAGGAAACGTGATCATGAACAATGGTAGGCCTTTTTCCTATTATATTCTGAGAAGATAATAGCTTTAAAACTGAACATGATATTCCCGTGGTTAGAGGAGTTGTTTTATACTTAGCTTCCAAACACACATCTCTCACCTAATGTATCCATGAAAAATGCTCTGTGTGTGAGTGTGTGTGTGTGTGTGTGTGTGTGTGTGTGTGTGTTTGAGAGAGAGAGAGACAGAGACAGAGAGAGAGACAGAGAGAGAGAGTTACTTTGCTGGACATTATACTTCATCACATGGTTATGGGAACAGAGAAGAGAACAGGCAAAGAGTCAGAAAAATAAGCAATAAAAAAGCCTCGGGGTGTGGTCAGCCATGAAGTTGTAACTTGGGCCTTCTGTGATTCAAGCAACGAGTTAATAAGCCTGTAAAGTATGTGTCCATTTTAGATGCTCAGAGGCAAAAGCATTTGAAACAAAGTGATTTACATGACCAATTTCCCCTGAGTCAGGATCATACTCTTGTTTCCCAAGATGCCTTAAATATTTATCAGAGCCATCTGTACTATTGAAAAAATAATCTCCACATAGCTCCCAAGACCACCTCCGTACACAGTACTATAAATGGCAATGAAGAAAATGAAAATAAAATGATCTATAGTGGATGGTAATCAATCCTTCCTCCCACCACCTCCCAAAACTAAAAGCCATAAACTAAGTAGTGGATGTTCTTTATTTTTGTTGTGAGTCAGCAGGTTTGGCTATTTCTCTATAGTTAATAAATATTCGCTGGGAACGAAGTAAATTTCTTTCTAAAAATATGACTTTTCACAAAGCACAACTCAGAACAAGGCAATATTAGTCATAAAACACACCAATAAAATGTTCTGAGGGTTCCAAAGTCTCTGTACAAGTGGCAACTTGGGAGACAGAAATTCACCCCCAGGAAATCAAGCCGTCATCTGCATATGGAATTGCGGCTTCCATCCTTGCCTACTCCTGATTGGCCAAGAGGCCTTGAAGTGTTGCCTTGCTTTCTCAAGTTTCAGTTTCTTCATTTGTAATATGACATTAGACATGCCTGAGTCCAGGGTTACCTTGAAAATAAAATGAGCTAGTATGACTAAGGTATTCAGAGCACAGTCAGAACATAAAAGTGCCCAACAACAAAAGTTAGCTGTGATTATTTCAGAGCAGTGCTTCTCAGTGTGAGCTCCCTGGACCAGCAGCCTCTGTAGAAGCTGGAAATTTGTCAGAAAAACGAGTTCTCAGACCACACCTCCAGACCAACTGACCGAGAAACTCCGGGAGTGGGGCTTGAAACTCTGATTTAACAGCCCTCCAACAGACTCCACCACACAGAGAAATTTTAAAAACATGCTTTTAGAGAGATTGAAGATGATATCAGAAAATGGACAGACATCCCCTGCTCCTGGGTAGGAAGGATTAATAGAGTGAAAATGGCCATACTTCCAAAACTGCTACATAGATTTAATGCAATTCCAATTGAGATCCCAGCACCATACTTCATAGACCTTGAGAAAACAATCCAAAAATTCATTTGGAACAAGAAGAGACCCAGAATAGCAAAAGCAATTCTAGGTAACAGAGACATGGCAGGGGGTATCACAATCCCCAACCTGCAACTATACTACAAAGCTACCATGATAAAAACAGCATGGTACTGGCAAAGAAACAGACTTGAGCACCAGTGGAACAGATTAGAAGATGCAGAAACAATGCCAGACACACTCAGCCATCTCATCTTCGATAAAGGAGCCAAACACCCTCACTGGAGGAAAGATAGCCTCTTTAATAAATGGTGCTGGAAAACTTGGGCTTCAACTTGCCAAAGATTAAAACTAGACCTGTATCTCTCATCATGCAATAAACTAAAATCAAAATGGATTAAAGATCTAAATATTAAAATAGAAACTCTGAACCAGTTGCAAAAGAGGTTAGGTAGAACCCTTGAAGACATCGGTGTAGGAAAAGATTTTATGAACAAAACCTCAGTTGCCCGTGAACTAGCACAAACAATCAACAAGTGGGATCCCTTCTTAGTAAAAGGCTTCTGCACAGCAAGAGAAACCACCAGCAGTGTGAAGAGACAACCCACAATGTGGGAAAAAATCTTCACCTGCTCTTCCTCAGACAAAGGTCTACTATCTCGAATCTATAAAGAACTTAAAAAGATCAGACCTCCCAAATTTAAAGACCCAATCCAAAAATGGGCATCCGAAATGAACAGACATTTCTCAGACAAAGAAGTAGAAATAGCAAATAAACACATGAAAACATGTTCCACATCACTGGTCATTCGAGAGATGCAAGTGAAAACAATGCTGAGATTCCACTTCACTCCAGAAAGAATGGCTGCTATCATGAAATCAACCAATATCAAATGCTGGTGGGGCTGTGGGGAAAGAGAAACTCTGCTCTGCTGCTGGTGGGAGTGTAGACTGGTGCAACCACTGTGGAAATCAGTATGAAGATACCTCAAAGAACTAGGACTGGAAGTCCCATTTGACCCCGATATTCCACTGCTGGGGATCTTCCCCAAAGAATTAAAAGAATCATACCACAGTGATATATGTGCACCCATGTTCATAGCAGCACAATTTGTAATAACTAAAACTTGGAAACAGCCCAAATGCCCAACAACTGGAGACTGGATAAAGAAAATGTGGTTTTTTTATAAAATGGAGTACTACTCAGCCATAAAAAATGAGAAATTAGAGACATTTATAGCTAAATGGATGCACATTGAGGCGATACTCTTAAGTGAAATAAAGAGGACACACATGAATAAATACCCAATAGTTTCTCTGGTGTGAGAAACTGAAAGTGTAAATAAGGACTAAATGTATAATAGGTAATGTGAAATAAGAAGAGAAGGGGCAAAGGGGAAGGAAGTGGGAGGGCTAGGGGAAAGGATAGAAGGGAATGGGATTAATATGAGAAAATGGAAAACTAGGAGCAAAATCTTTGTAAATAGGGAGGACTGGAGGGGTTGAAGGGAGGGCTGGGCAAGGGTGAAAAATAAGAACCAAGAGAGACTATGTAAAGGTGCAAATTTCCAATGATGAATGTCATTATATTGTATACCTAAAATGTACCAATGATTAGAATGAATAATCGATAAAGCAAAATAGGAAGAAAAGGTCCAAAGAGGTAGGGGTAGTGGGCGGGGCAGGGGAAAGGAAAGAAGGGAAAGGAAAAATGCTGAGAAATGGAAACAATGGAAATAAAGTCTTTGTAAATAGGGAAGGGTGGGCTAGGAATGGGGAAAAAATAAGAACCAACATGTATTATGTAAAGGTACAATTCCCAATGAGAAATGTAATTGTGTTGTATACCTACAATGTACCAATAAAAGAATTAAAAATTAAATAAATAAATAAATAACATGCTTTTAGAATAAAGGGTAAACAAAACAAATTCTAGTACTATTCAATTCTACAATTCATTATTAAGAATCTCTGTTTTGTAATTGTTTAATTACAAGTGAATGGTGGGGGTCCTCCGTATATACCCTTTAGTTCTTATGTGCACTGGATCTAGAAAACTGAAATAATGTAAGAGGTAATCAATAAATGTATTAATTTTATTACTTAAATATATATGGGGATCCTTACCAGAGAATGAAGTCTGAAGAAATAATACAAGTACGATACATGTATACTTTTCAAACAAACAAAAACCAAAGAATTTGTGAAGGAATGACAAGACTAGTAAATTCTAGGGATGTTGTTAAGGGTTATACTGGAAAGAGTGTAGAAGCCACTGGAAGATGAGGTTTACCTCAGAGTTTGTTTATCCTGGATCACCACAGCCACACCGGTGATCAAGGCTATTTTCCAGCCTTGGTATAGGAGAAACATCCCTTCCAGAAAGATCATTATGGCTTGCTGCATGTAGGGAAAGTCGGCAAATGATTTTAGATGGAAATAATCAAAATAACTTTTTGGCATATTTGGAGATGGCAATCTGTAACTCTTTCAGAATGTTTGATTTTAAAACACTAAATAACTAGAAAGAGAACTTCAACAGTGACATGAGAACATTAGGTTTTTGTAGGGTATCTCTCACCAGCCTTATTTCTTACTTTGCTAAACAGAATACTTAACCCTACATGACCATGTTCCGAGAGATTTATTATTAAATTTTGCTAGTGGAATTTTTAAAGTCAAAGATACCTTGGGAAAAACTCAAAGTATTGGTGATAATAGTGAGCTTGTACATTTGAACACGACTTATTTTTCATCAGTCTCAATTGTTTCCATAAACAACGTTGCATGACTGTAAGATGAGAATGAATGAATCAAGGACAAAGCTAGATCTAAGCTTGTAACACAGGACTTCTAAGTGTGCATTTCATTGCTTCGGTGTCATCAATAAGGTGTGTGCAAAAAAAGGATAATAATAAATGTCATGTGGGAAGTTAAAAAAAATAATGTGTGTAGATAAGCATGAAATTGCCATTTAGAACAAAGTGAACCATGGTGTATATTTTTGTCACTTCATCCTCCTCATTGCCGTAGTGATTTTTCTGAAGTACATAGTATTTAATCTGTCCCTACCTAGTTTAAAGGATGTAAATGGCTCCCTTAAGCCTGACACATGAGAGCCATTGTCACCTGCTGACATGGACCTCAAACCTATAATAACATCTCTTAGACGGTCCCCTCCCCCCATCTTTAGGGAGTTGGTTCCTCCTTTCTCTAATATTCTGGAGAACTGTGTGCATCCTCCTTATAACAATTCTTGCTTTGTATTACAATAGTTTTTTAATGTCAGCCTCTCATCAAGAATTTTCCTTAACTTTTACTGACAGCAAGTACATTTTCATTTTATGCCCCCAGCAGTTGGCATAAAGCCTACATAAAAGAATTACTTGATAAATAAATAAAGACTTTCACAAGTCTAAAATGTGAAATCTATGCCTGAACCAGACAGTTCAACCCAGGAAACATAGCAATCACCTGGAGGCCTTCTCTACCCAAAGAGGCACTACAAATTTTGAATTTGGGGAATAAATTTCTGCCACTTCCAAGGTTCTAGAGTCATGCTCATTGTAGGAGACACTTTGAATCTTCAAGACAGAATATCTGTTGCCACTGTCTCTGACAGTTAACAAAACTCTCATTTCTTTTAAGATATTCTAACCCCAGATATTGGTTTAGGTCTGAACCCCCAATTTTAAATTCAGGGTTTAAGCAGGAATTTTGCAGTTCCAAGTCTTAAGTCAAAGATGCAAAACCAACTGGGTATAATAAGCAGCTTCACAGCAGCTGATCCCATTTGTTGGCCTGCTGAGTAATCCTCCTGGCCACAGCTCTCAAGAATCATGATCATGATTTGCTCATCCACAGCCCACGAGCCTCCATCTGACTTCCCTCACAGCCTGGCTATGATTTCACCACCTCGCCGATTGGCATTTTAGAATAATTTTTCCTTCTCAACTTGGCTCTGCTCTGCACCCCTGGTATTTTATTCTTGCTAATCATTTAGCTAGAAGTATCTGCCCCGGGGTAGCTGGAACAAACAGCCAGCTGCCTAAACCAGTTCCCTCCCTGGAAGCACCAATGTTGAAGAGTTACAACACTTGAAATGAATTGCATAATGTTTTAGATTATCCTGTTTATTTGGTTGCTCATGATGACTTCTGTCTATTGTCTTGTCTCTTAGGCCAAAAGATACATTTCCACCTTTGGAGAGAACTGGAGCAGTGAATGGGTATGAATGGGTATGATAAAGTATTAACTGCCCCTTCTAAGTACCCAGGTCTTTGAGGTAGATCTGCCTTGAGCAATGTACTGATAGTTCCCTGTTGCTAATCCTGAGATGTCTAAGGCTCCTTGCCTATAAGCTTTGCTAATGCCCTTCTGCAGTGACCAATGGAAACTCCATCTTTGCAGGACTTCTGTAAAGATTAGGTCCTGTAAAATAAATAAAGCACTTGGTACACACCATGCATATTATTTTAAAAATCAACAAATTGCATATAATGTTATAATTGGACTTTTGAGGCTATATTAATATTCCAGGGTTTCCATAAGAAGTATCAAAAACATGGTTTAAAACCACAGAAATGTATTGTCTCACACTTGTGCACGTTGGAAGTGAAGATGAAGGTCTCAGTGGGACCGTGCTTCCTCTGAGAGCTCTAGAAATGCATTCTTCCTTGTCTCTTCTAGTCTCTAGTGGTTACCAGCAACCCATGGCATTCCTTGGCCTACACACGCATCATCATCCTATGACCACCTTCTCCGCATGTGTCTTCACATCATCTTCCTACTGTACGTGTCTATCTCTGTGTCCAAGTTTCTCTTTTGTAAGGGCACTCGTCGTATTGGATTAGAGCCTAATCACTTCATTTCAGCTTTATTACCTCTATAAAGACTGTACTCCCAAATAAGGTCACATTCTTGGCAACTAGGAGCTAGGACTTCAGCATGGTTTTTGGGGGGACACAGCTCAGTCTACAACAGTGCATAGCAACACACTGTGGTTAAAACATAGAACGGTATTTTGTTTTTCTAACAGCTGATATACTTTCATTTTATTAACCTCCTTTTCCTGGATGAGGAGCAGGATTTCCCAATATTTTGGTTTAGTGTTAAAATTTTTCAATCTTCTTTCACTATTAAAACAGTGCAGATGAGTGACTTCCTCAGGCTCTTACTAGCTCTCACAAGAAGAGAAAATTAAAAGGCCCTGGCTTGTATCATCTGCTGATGTACTAAGGGCTATATTGAGTAATCACACCATGGTTGACTCAAGCTACCAAGGAACAACTGACAAGATTCCTGAAAATTTAAACTTTGTATTATGAACATGAATGAGCAGAAACTGTTTCACCATTTCTAGCAAATCACAGAAGGCAAGATATACTTACTTTCTCAGTAGATCCATTGCCCTTTCTCCTTTCCAATTCTCCAACCTATGTGTCTATGTTCAAAACTTCAAGCAATGGGTAAGGGAGAAGGACAACACTGACTAATCTGAGAAATCACAAGCTGCTGATAGCAACTCTAATAACACTTTTCTGGTGGTTGTTGCTGCTTATCCTACACCAACATAGCAGGGCCACTGATCTCCAAGGTGTGGCAGGTGGCCAGGGGTTGGATTTGCACTTCTTGGTTCAGTTCAGGGGTCCAATCAGGGCCTTGCCCTGCATAGTCTATAATGTAGAATTCCAACGTGCCCTCCTGTACCCTTTCCCCATCCTCATCCCTTTCCTCAGAAAACTCAACTTGCAGGCATTTTGTAACTCAGATTTGCTCACATGCTGGCCAATCTTTTGGGGAGATACCAACAAGAAGGTTTTTTGCCCTGTCCATCTTCTTCTGCATCTTCCCATTGGAAAGAAACTCAAGCATCTTTGCCAATAAGGTAACGGGAAATGCAGGTGCCACCCTTTCCTTTCCTATTTAAGCCATTAGTTTCCTACCATTCTCTCCTTGTCCAATTAGTATCAGGTACTTTGTTGCTCCAATAGTAGCCCACTTTAAGCCAAGAGACCATTGTTAGCACCTAAAGAAGGGGTAATGAAGGAAGAGATGGCTCTGCCATCATCAAATGTACAGGAGAGAGGGAAGAACAAGGTCCAGAGACCTTGTCCCTCAAGAGAGAAGTAAGAAGGAATAGTTCCCACAACACAAATTATATATTATCTTCAAAGATGTCATCTTCTTCTACCCTGTTCTCCTTTTAATGTCGCTCATTGATAGACTGATAGGCTCATTGACAGACTAGGGGATGAGGTTAAGTGCAGTGTTACAGCACTGACCTAGCATGCGTGAGGTCCTGGGCTAAATCCCAGAAACACACACACACACACACACACACACACACACACAAAATTATGAAACTAATTTGGCCTTCTCCCAGGAAGAAAGAAAGCAAAGAACAGAATCTCATGGCTAAAACCAGGTCCTCAGTCTTGGAAAACAGTAATTTCATTATCAGGGGTTTGTGGCCACTATGTGTGTTACACTATTTGTCCACTTCTGGGAACAGAAAAGATATTGGTAATAACAGATAACATTATGAAACAGAACAACCAGCTCCTCACAGTGTTCTGTTACATTATTACTCTAGCAACTGAGAAAAAAAATCTTGTTTTTATTAAAAATGACCATAATCAAATGGGCCTTCCAAGGTGAAGGAACCAGGAAAGACATAATTCATGTCACTGGAAAAATAAATCACTCTGCAGCCCTCTTTCACTCACAGAGACTAGTGGGCAGGAGGAATGAGACCTGAGCAGAGTAGACCATTTATCAAGGCAAACGCACATTAATTTGCCTTTGGGTTATGTGAGCAGATGCCCGGAGCGGAGACTGAGCACAGATAAGCTCTAATTTCATTGCGGGCAGGAGGGCTACTACAGAATGAAAGGAGGAAAAACAGTGAAACAACAACACTGCAGTGGTTGAAGATTATGTTTTGTGTTTTGCTTTGATTTGTTTCCATTTTTCATTTAAGATGTCTCCTCTGCTAGGACATAAACCTCTATCTGTGTTCTTAAATGTGCAATGAAGGTTGTTAACATAAATGCTCTGTGAGAGTATGTTTTTCATCTCGTTCAGAGTAAAGGGGATGAGTATAATGCTTGGTTCACCATGGAGTGGAGAGAAGGGAATTTGCTTGGGAGATGAGACCCTAGGGGTATGCAGTGAGCTCCCGCCAGCAGGAGTGGGAGCCAGGCCTGAGCAACATGAATGAATCCCCAGGAAGGTGCAGAAATCTCAAAGAAGACAGAAAACAGAGAGCCTGTGCTGACATCTGGGTTTTATTACTGATACTGTTGTTATTGTTATTATTTGCCATTAGGGAACCAAACAGAACACTCACAACACAGCTCCCAGTAAGATCAAAGACATTGAGGCCCCTTATGTCGGAGCAAGGCCTCGTGAGAGGAACTCTACCCGCAGGCCCCTGAGAAGTGCCAAGATTTACTCACACTCAGGGCTGTGCATGAGACAGTGAGAAAGATGGCGTGTCCTGGGGCTGATGTGGTAGCCAGGATCCTCAACCCGGTGACTACTCACGGCTAGGACTGTCTTCGACTTTAATCAAATAGAGGGTGAACAGCAGGTCTCTGGAGGTGGCCCTTCCTTTTACAGAAACTGAAATCTGTCACGGAGCAGTGTGACTGCACAGTTCAGTAGACAGGAGCCAATCTGCACCACCGTGAGGAATGCAGTCCCGTGTCCCACTGACCTGCTTGGCAAGAGCACTTTTCCTGCCTGATAAAAGAAATGCTCACCTCATGCCTTCCTCTCTGTGGGTGAAAATATCTCAGTGGCTAGCACTTTGGATCATTTGGATCATAGAAAATGTGCTTCTCTAAACAGGCAGCATTAGAAAGTCTTTGATAATAAACAGTTCTTGTTAGGAATTCTACATCTTCTCAACAAAATGTCTCCCACATGCAGGCTGTGAGATAGTTGCCCTGGATCTTTGACATTAGCAGCAAAGCCCCGAGCAGGCTGAGTTTCAGTTGGTGAAATTCAAACCCGCAAATGTTTACTGGCTTTGCTGGTCACCACAGTCCCTTCCATACTGCCACAAAATGAAAATGTACATGAGATTTTCGTGGTACACTTATAAGCTACTTGTATTCAAGTGTCACACACCTCTCAGAGACCCTGGTGATTTTTTTTTTCTTTGTTCTTTCCCCCTACCTTTTTATCTCATTAGTTAGGAGTTTTCTTCAGAGGAGAATGAAAATCTTTCACATTTGAATGCTACAAAGGAGTTATACCAATATACAACTCTTAACTATCTTAATATGCCCAAAGTAAACACATTAAACGCATATGACACTCAAAAAGGACAGTGTGTAAAATCTCTTAACAGCAGTACGTTGGTAGAAGCAGGTTTTGTGCTTTGCTTTCTTCCTGGATAAGAAAGCAAGTGGCGGGCTGGGGATTTAGCTCAGTGGTTTTGCCACCTGCTGTGCAAGCGCAAGGACCCAAGTTTGATCCCTGGTACCAAAAAAAAAAAAAAAAGAAAGCAAGCAAGTGGCCCCAAGACACATCCTTTGGTACTTTAGCGCTGTTCACTAAATATTTCCCCTCCTCTAGGCATATGGTAGTGTGGTGGGAAATGACATTCCTTCGGGATCTTCAGCAGGAGACAGAAGGACAAAAAAGAAGCTTCTGAGCCTTCATTTAGGACATTGTTTTCTGAGCCCCAGCAGTGAGGTTGTGCATGGGCTTGTGAGGGATGAGGCAATGCAACTAGCTCTGGCCACAGAGTTGAGTAGAAGCAAGGTCCCTGGCTTCAAGTCTGTAGCATTGCATTGTTCATGAGAAACCTTCCAGAACCATTGTTCCCTCTGCCCTAGGAACGCATGCCTTGTCTAATTGTGTGTGTGTTCTATCACACTGGGTCCTGGAGAGAAAGTCCCACACATGTTGTGAGGAAATGGGGGAGGGAATCCCTCTCTCCCCCACATTGTAACATGGCCCAAAATAATTTCAAACTTCCCCAATGTTCCCAGGAAAAATTAGTCCTAAGAGTGGGATAGGAAATGAAATAGAGTTGATAGCACATAAAATGCGGGACATGTTCAGACTGTATATTTTCAATCAGAGTTTAAAAAGTCATATTTCTACCCCTTTATAATATATGATAGTGAAGGAGAAAAGACCATCTCAAAATATGCCTATATGGGGCATTATTTCTTCCTGAAGGCACTTGAGAAAAAGCAAACACAGAAAGAACAATCTGACTGCCCTTTTCCACAAGTAGCAAGTCATAAATGTTCATTTGAGAATCCGACTGCCCTCTCTGTACCAGGACTAGCAAATGTACCTTCTCACAGGAGTGAGAGCTGATATAGCTCTGTACAAATACATTTGGTGAAGTGATCTAATTGACCACAAACTCTACACGCCCCCATACATCTCCTAACAAATTCCCCACACTTTGCACCCAGCACTGACCTTATTTGAGGCAGGATAGAAGAGATGAAGATAGGTAGAAAGGAGACAAGGAAATTCTAATTATAAAATTGTACTTTTAAGAAAACTACAGCTTCAAGACACAAAGTTACTCAAAATTGTAGTGACTTTTTATTTTTCACCCCAAGCCTATTTAATCCTTCCCACATTTCACTCCTAAATTCTTTTTTTTTTTTTTTTTTTGGTACCAGGGATCAAACTCGGGTCCTTGCACTTGGGCAGCAGGTAACCTCTAAATTCTTAAAAGATACAATAAGCCAGTAAAGCAGCCTATACTTTTGTTTCAATACCACAGAGTCACAAATTCCACAAACACTAGGAATATACATCCGAGATTACCCATCTTGAGAACACCTCCAAATACACATCAACGGCCCCAGCCCCAGACCATGCTGTGCCTTCCCCCGCAATGCCCACACTCCCTTGTGAGAGTGTACGACCTGGATTCTGCTGAATAAACCTGCCTATGCCCCTGGTTGATGGGTCCTGCAGTTCTTTTCTATAAGTAAACAAACTACAGGGGCATGAGGCAAGTTGAGGTCTCCATCTCCTCCTTGGGAGGTCCTCCTTGGACCCTGTCCAGAGACACTTTGTCTTGTCATTTCTTCACAAATTTATTTTTTCTTTGTTTCTTTTTTTCTATAAGGTATAAAAACTTTCTGCTTTGGCCATTTCTTGGGATCTTCACTCTCTTATGAGGGCCCCCGTGGACATATAAAAATTAATAAAACTCCTATGTTTTTCCCTTATTAACCTGCTATATGTCGATTTAATTCTTAGACCCAGCTGAAGATCCCAAAGGGGTAAGAACAGAACTTACCCGTCTCCCCAACAATGGAAATTAGAACAGAGAAAAATAGTGAGTATGCTCTCGTGCTCCTGCTCCACCCTAATGTGAGACCACTGTCCCTACCTTCACCATTTCAGCAGCACACACTTGGGCAGGTGGAGAATGAGGGATAAACAGGTCTCAGGTTTCAGGAGCAACCCAGGTGGTGACAAGACAAACTAGAAGTGACCAATATCCTCATTTGCCATTCAGCTCCAAAAAAACAACCTATCTCTGAGAAGCTCAGCTATCTGTCTGTTCCTGTTTTTCTGTGATGCTAGCTTTGGGTGGAGATCTCTAACTTCCTCATTTCACATGTGTTCTTTCAATAAACCCTTCTTAATTACAGCACCTGAAATTTTCTCTCCTCTTTAAACAGTGAACACTATCTTCAATAAATATGCAATATTTCAACTGTCTCAGAAAGAGTGTATCTTCCTTCTATGGAGTTTTACTTATGTTTTTTAAGTATTAAAAAGGGAAACTTTTCTCCTTAAACAACTTTAAACAACCCTAAGCCTACTCTTCAAGATAATACCTGTTGTATCACTTATGTCCACCAGATGGCGGTGTTGCTGGTTCACACATCGCGTTTCCCACAAAATTTACTCTAGCGAATAAACATAAGCAACTGCAACTGTTTCACAGAGATAACTGCTTCCTCCATTTTCCTGGACATTTAGCAACCGTCTCTGAGGTTTCCTTGAGCGTAAGCTCTTGTACTGAGCCCCAGGTAGGCAATAAGGTCTCTGTCACTAGGGCACTTAGAATCCCGCAGGAAAGATGGCCATTTAGCCAACATCCACGCAACTGAAGATTTGCGCTTCAGAAGGAGACAAAGCATTTGCTTGCGACTGCTGCAGATGACTGACCCTGAAGGGTGTGATCCAAAGGAGCAGTAGGAGCCACACTATGAAAGGAAGGGACTCTGGTGGAAGGCACAAAGCCTGAAGGATTATGACACTTTGAAAGGACCAAGAGAAAGAGTAGCCAGGGCTTTGAAATTGAGGATGAGAATGAAAGAAAAAAGAATTTAGTGAGTCGACTGACAAGCTCTTGGGTTCAATGATTTACATGTCTAATCATCTTCCCTACACGGGCAGTGCAGGCTTCATGATGCTTGGTTTGGCAGTTGAGCTGCCTACTGAGAATCAATGAAAGGAACAACTAGGTAAGTTTCAGACTCCAGAAAACTAAGAGTCCTTGAGTCCTCCTCCACCCTTAGCTCCATAGGCAACCTACCACCCAAAGAAAAGAATTTTTAAAATATATATTTTTTAAAATAAAAAGACAATGTACCATCAAATTCTGTTGATCATGTCTATCAAATCTGACAGTTTTCTGTAAATCAGTGATTCTCCAAGTGTAGTCTCCAAGCTAGCAACATTAGCATCTCCAGGGAAGTTATAAATGCAGATTGTTAGGTTCCCCAAACCTAGTAAATTGTGAACCCAGAAATCTCCATTTTAACAAGCCCTTCAGAGGATTCTAAAATCTACTACAGTGTAAAACTGACAGCCTTGGACCCTATTCCATCCTTTCTCATCTGGGTTACCATGTAATTATTCTGCTCCATACCACTAAGCCTCCCTCTGGAGTGTATTTCAACCGTGGAACACTTTGCAACCCACTGGGATGCACTTGAAACCAGTTAAAGCAGGATCTCAGGAGATGCCACCAGCTTTTGGTATCTTTAAAAAGCTTCCCTTGGAGGCCAAGGGGAAGCCACTGCTCATTGCTAACACTTCTACCCTGCAGCTAGACTGGTTTGGTCTTTCGATTCCCCTATTTTAAACCAACCTTGATAAAGCCCACATTTCCTAACACCTACAGAGTGAACAAGTGAACATTTAAAGCCACATGCTCCAAAGGCTCTCCTCACAGGAACCTGTCCTCAGTCCTATGCAGGCCCTGTGCTCCTTTCTGCTTTAGAGTTTTGCTCAGCTCCTGTTCTCTGGCCCTAAATCACTGTTCACCCCTTGCCTCGTGATCCTCATTCACTCAGTAGACTTCAGTTGCATCTTCCCTCCCAGCACACCTTGCTCAGGTTTCCCCTCACCGAAAAGGCAGTTAAGGGAGGAACCCTGTGTCCCCATCTACCCCAAATGTCCTGATTTATCCCTCCTTCCACCCTCAAAAACATGTCCCATTTCAGACAACAAATTATAGAATCCTCTTATCTACTGTATACCTTGAACACATTCTCACGTTTCTCCTTTGTGATTCATGTCAGTTGCAGTTTTACATTTATTTGTGATTAATTGATCCTGTCCTCCTTCCTCCTTGGATTGCTCACTATAAGAACTGGACTCATGCACAAGAGGGACTCAGCCAATGTTTCTGGAAAAACATTTTGAGGTAGCACTAATTAAAAAAGGAAAACTGAGTCTAGAGTTTAAGTATCTAGCCAAGATCGATTGGCCAGCAAATGGTGTGCCTGGAATCTGAATCTGGTGTTTTTCAAGATCGTAACCATGAGGCCGTGCATGAAGAGAGGTCCCTCCCTCCCTGACTCAGTGACTGAGATTCCACAGCAGCCCAGGACTGAGTTTTGCTCCGTTTCTTCACCATCCTTATTAGAACTGAACTCAGCTTGAAAGCTACAGTTATTTCCCTTCCATTGAAATTGCAATCTGCTCAGAGGAAATGAAGCTTATGGCTCTCGGTGTATAAAGGGCAAGTGTGTGGGAGAAGCTAGAGATCAAATAGTCAAGTATACTTGTTATAGAATTTTTCATGAGCTGAATTCAAATGCTATCATTTGAATCTCAGCTTCTCTCCCATGGATTTAAAAGCCTGAGAACAAAGGGTGAAGGGAAGGCAGCTGTCAGTGAATAATCAGGAGGCAGATGGAATGGCTGGGGCCTGGGGACAAGGAGGAGAGGCAGCCAGGGGCTGGGACAGAGGTCACAAGAGAAGCCAATGCAGCAAAAGCTAAAAAGCTGCTTCTCCCTCAGCCCAATCCCAGGATGGGGAACAGGGGACAGACGATGTAGGCTTCCCTGTGAGTTATAACTGTGTGAGCTCACTTTACCTCTGCTTCTTAGTTTTCCCATCTGCAAAATAAGGAAGTTCAACCTAGGTGACCTTTAAAGATCCTCTCAGCTCTGAAATTCGATGGATCTAAGACCACAAGATGCTATTAGGATTGACTCAGGAAAGAGGCACACATGTGGAAGTTGGTAGTCATGCCCTTCTCAAAATCAGAAAAAGTACAGGCGGGCTGGGGATTTAGCTGAGTGGCACTGTGCCTGCCTCACAAGCACAAGGTCCTGAGTTCGATCCCAGGTACAAAAGCAACAACAACAGCAACAGAAAAAGGCCAGCCCACTTATTTGACCCCTCAACACCAACTGCATCTGATTCTTGATAAAGTGTTTCAGGTCAAGCTTTGCATCCTTTACAATCTAAATTGAACTGTAAAATCCAAAGCAAAATGAATCCAAATCAACATGAATGCTGCTAATATACTAAAAGTGAAACTGAAGTAAACTAGATTATTGTTTTAAAAAAATTTTTTTTAACAGAAAAAAATTGGTGGTGATATTTTTAGTTTTTTAATAATTCCACTTATTTACATCAGGTTCAATCATCTGTCATTTTAGACAATTAAATCAGAGTAAACTCAGGCAGCAGTTTCCTACAGTGAAAAATGATGTATTCAATATATGTTTTCTAACTGAATCAAAAATTTATAACATTTATATCAGCACTAGGTGTGAGTAGCAGCCGTGAGATGGGACCACCTTGAACTCTGTGATGAATTTGACTCCGATGCTCCTATGGCCTGGTTCATGTTGTTTACTTTGTCTGGAATGCTAAATTCCCTCACTTTCTCCTAAAGAAACTGTGCCTTTCTTCACCCTTGTCACCCACGTTGGAAGCAGTTTTTAAATGTGGCCCTCAGATTTCTTGGACCTTTCTGCTCTCAAACGACATAGTCTATGTTGCTTCCCCCTAAAGTTGACCTCTGCAACTGCCTGGTGAAGAAAATACAGTAGAAGTGGTGTTCTGCCAGTTTCAAGACTTGGGCTGTGAGAAACTGGCAGCATTTGCTTTCTGCCCAGGGAATGCAGCCACCATGCTCTGAGGAAGCCAAACTACCACACGAAGTGGTCACAAGTAGGTGGTCAAGGTGACAGACACAGGTGAGGTCTTAGGTTATAGCCAGTATCTTCTGCCAGACATGTGAGGAGGAAGGATTTCACACAATTCTGGTCCTTTGAGTCACTTCCGGATTTTGAGCTGGCCAGCAGATGCTGCATGGTAGAGACAGGAGCTGTCCCCACCCAGCGCTATCTACACTCCAGCTTCATGAGCAAACTAAATGACACTGTTCTCCTCAGCCAACAAGTGTGGGTCAGTTTGTTTTGTTTTGTTTTGTTTTTTATATAGCACTAACAGAAACAGAAGTCTCCTTAAATTGTCACAGGACCCCACAACCACCACTACTATCAGTATGTTAATCATGAGGGCAGTCTATAATTATTCCCATTCCTTCTTTCTAGGTGCAAGTCAAAAAAGTACTCTCTATTGATTCCCTTTAAATTTAGACATGACACTGCATTATAACCAATAAAATGCAATTAGGAAGAATATATGTCAGTTCTGAACAGAAGCTTGAAAATCCAGTGTGCAGTCCCCCAAGTTTGCTTCCCCTCACAAGGAAATGCCTCCTCCTTTGGCTAGATTTCTTTATGACACTAGTATGAGCAAAGCTATGTTGTCAACCCAAGCTGGACATGTAGGGCTTGATTTCCATCCTGTGGTGCCACTCAGTGATGGCGAAACCTTTAAGAGGAAGAACCTGTGAGAGGACGTTAGGTCATTGGAGAAATGATGCTAAAAGATATATTGGGACCAGAGCCTCTCTCTCACATTCCAGCCATGAGGTAAGTGGTTTGCTACATCACGGACTCCACCATTATCCCATCAGAGGCTGAAAAGCAATGGGCTTAGCTAAGTATGGACTGAAACCTCTAAAACTGAGCCAAAATAAACCTCTTCTCTTTATGAGGTAATTATCTCAGGCATTTGTTACGTTAACGGAAAGCTAAATAACACAATAAATAATTATTTTTTGAGTTAAACCACTGATATTTTAAGAAGTTTTTACCTTGGCACATGACTAGGTTTTTCAATGGCAGCACCATGACATTTTGGGCAGAACATTCTTTATGGTGGAGCTGTCCTATGCACTGCAGGATACTCAGCAGCATTCTGGCCTCTACCTGTGAGATACCAGCAGCACACCACCCCCAGTGAGATTCTCCAGGCTGTCAAAAGTCCCTCTGTGATGGCAGATGTTGGCATGGTGGCTGAGAACCACTGACCTAGACTGCGTTAACTGATGTGACTATCACCACTTAAGAGGGGTTACTTCCTTTCCAAACTTTGAAAGTCCTTAGCAGATACCCCTCGGTGCTACTCTTATCATTCACCACACTGAATTACAGTTAGTTACTTGATGCTTGTCATCCTAGAGAAGACTTAAGGACCAATGGAAAAGTAGGGCACATGCAATGATCTAAATAGAGCTTGAATTTTCTTTCTTTTTCTTTCTTTTCTTCCCTCCCCTCCCCCTCTCCCTTTCTTTCCTCTCCGCTTCCCCCACCTCCTCTTTCCTCTCCTCTTCTTCCTCTTCTTCTTCTTTTTCTTCTTCCTCCTCCTCCTCTTCTCCTCCTCCTCTTCTCCTCCTCCTCTTCCTCCTTCTCTCTCTCTCTCTCCTTCTTCTTTTGTATGTATGTGGTGTGGTTCTGGGCACTGAACTCAGGGCCTTCAAATTGAGCTATCCCTAGCCCTTTTTAAAATTTCTTTATTTTAAGACAGGCTCTGCTTATGTCACAAAGTTACCCAGGCAGGTCTCAAACTTGTGATCCCCCTGCTTCAGCCTCCCAGAGTGCTGGGATTATAGACATGTGCCACCACATCCAACTACAGATTGAATTTTCTGCAAGTGACATGCTAAGTGAGATTACTAGAACTCAGGCTTTCCCAGTGGAATGACTAGATGACCCTCTTCAGGGGTAAATGGCTGTGCTACATTTCCTACAATTATTTGAATGTGTTCTGCAAATTTCTTGTGTTGAAAACTTAATCCACAATGCAAGAGCACTGGGAGGTGGATCTTATAACCAATTAGGTCATGAGGGATTAATAAATGCCTGCCTTTGTGAATAGATTCATGTTGTTATCATGGGACTAAGTTCTTTATTACGAGATTTTACTGGCTATAAAAATGAGTTTGGATGGGCTTAATGGACCACACCTGTAACTGTAGCACCCTGGGAGGATGAGGTAGGAGGATCACACCTTGGAGACCAGCCTGGACAACTTAGGGAGATCCTGTTTCAAAAGTTAAAAATAAAGGGGCTGGGGATTTAGCTCAGTGGTTCCACTGCCGGCCTTGCAAGCGCAAGGTCCCGAGTTTGATTCCTGGTACCAAAAAATAAATAAATAAATAAATAAATAAAAAGGGCTAAAGATGTAGCTCAATGGCAGAGTTCTCCTGGTTTCAACCTCAATACCACAAAGTGGATTCAGCTCCCTCTTACTTCTTTGCCCCCTTGCTCACTTGTCCATCCACCTTCTACTTTGGGGAAAACCCTAGTCAGGTACTAGCACCTTGATTGGACTTCCTGGCCTCCAGAACTGCAGGAAATCAATTTCTTTTCCTTCTAAGTTATTCAGTTTCAGGCATTTTGTTACAGCAGCAGAAAACAAAGGCAGCACTGAGCCACCAGGATAAAGTACCAACTGAGATCCATCCCACTCTGCTCATTAAGAAATCTTCACACAGAGGGAGGGAGTTTTTCTCATTCATCTATCTGGGTAAGAATGATTTAAAAACTTTTCAGCAAGCAGTTGGCTACTCTCCCCCAGACTATGGAAAAAATTTAAATGTAGACCCACAAATGACAGAACTAGAAATAAAAAAAGGGTCTCCTTCTTGACCTTGACATAGGGATTCATCTTGTGCTAAATCTTGGAAAGAGATAGAAAGCTGTTTAAGCCTCTGGGCAAGAGTTAGTAAAACAAATTCGAGTTATAGCACTCTAGGTTGTGTAAGGCAAACTTGAGCAGGGTGTCCTAAAATTGATTATCTATGTGAATCAAACTGGCATGTCTGTCAAATGGCACAAAATCCGCAAGCTCTAATGTGTGGTCTGTGTAACTCTCTAATCTATGTAATTAAGCACCAGTTAGAACCATCTATTAAAGATTCCATATGAAACACCAGCTAAACCGTAAATAGCAGTGCATGTTGAAATGAGCCTTTGTGTAAATTGTTCACAAAAGCACACATCCAGTAAGAACTATCACAGCTGCTGTTTATGAAATCCCCTGGTTCGGCTCAAGCAGAACTTCTTGCTGCTGGGAAGCGGCTACCAAGGCCAAGTAGTTCGAGGTGACGACAAGGCCAGTGGGAGTCCAGGATCACTGTGGTGTTGCCCCAGAATAAGTGGTGGATCCTCCCGCTCCCCACCCGGGCCCCACTCCCCCACACCCAGCTCCCCAGCCCAACGCAACACACATTATGGCTTCAACTGTGCTCCGGCCACCGTGTCCTATTCTGGCAGCCAAATTTTATGACCCACTGACGCCCTCCCTGGGAGGCCCCACCATGCCATGTTCAAGTCACCTTTCTCTCCTGTTGGTTCATTTCAACCCAGAGAAACTTTGTCCTACAGACTCCTATCTGCTCTTTATCTGCATGTCCTCTCTGCTTCAGGACAATCCATATTTTCCAATTTTTCCCTTCCTTTTCATAATGTCTTCTCTTTTCCCCTTTTGCTGAGTGATAATCTGTTGTTTACTGGTAATGTTCTGTACAGACATAGTCAACTCTCACTGTAATTTAGCAACATTATGTTTTCCTCATGTAGCCTCCTTGGCTTGGAATGACCCACCCTCCATTGCTGAGCTTTGAAAACCCTCTGTTTTTCAAGGACCTGAAGAACAAATTGTTTCTTTCCTTGTACCTCTGCATCAACTTGCTTTTATTGCTACTTAACATCTATCTTATTTTGTCTTTCATTACTTGCATTTCTCTCTCCTCCCATAGCCACAAACGTTCTTGAGAGACTGAACCCTGATAACCCTTGTAAATTGCCTTCCAGGAACACTTTTTCTGCCATTTTCTACATGCACATGAAATTTGAATTGAAATGAAATAGACTATGAATCAAGAGATCACTCACAAATTATTTCCTACAAAAATGCACTCTTTAGCAAGGGTTTAGTGGTGCACACCTATAATTCCAGCACTTGGCAGGCTAAAGCAAGAGGATAGTGAGTTCGAGGACAGCTTGTACTACATAGTAAGAGTTCATCTCAAAAATAATAATAATAATAAAAACAGCGCTCTTTGCCAAACAATTGGCTTATTGGCTCATTTATGTTCTACTATATCCCTTAATAATTTCAGGCAACCAATAGATACTTTTAAAATTTCATAATTACATATTTTGTGCACTAATGTCAGGACTGAAGATCAATAAAAAGAAGACAGGAAGTATCCAGATACATGGGCCATAGAATTTTATACATAATCATACAATTTGGGCTACAGGTTTGGCTCTCAGCTTCCTGGCAGCCAAAATACACAGGAAAATATGCTCAATTACATGGTTCTCACTATCCAGAGATCAAAAACATGCCATTGCTTGGAGGAAGCAAAATTTTCCTGGCACTTCATTCTGAAACAAACATTCTTGTGTAAGATTTCTCATAGGGATGGTGAGTAGGAAAACAATTGCCTGGCTTGGAATTTTGGTGCATAATTTGTTCCTAGGACTGCTAATGAAAAATCACTTAAAAAGAAGCAAAGCGAAAGAGGTTAGTCAGTTAAAGTAGTGCAGTTATTTTATCTGTTCTTAAATAACAAATGTTAGAACAGTATAATAAATATAATTCATGCAAAGCCTAACAGAGAATCCCAGAAATAAGTATAAAAATAATTTTTTATTGTCATTGGTTTTCTTTCTAACCACCATGAAGGCATTTGTGTTTTCCGCTTTGTGAAAACTTTGAATAGGATGTATATAGTATAGGATATATGTATATACATATATATTATATGCAAATATATATATTTTATTGACTGAGTACTTTTGAAGTTTGTTATGGTTTAACAAGTGAGATACTGAAAAAGTTATTGTATATGTTTAATCATCAAACCAAAAATAAATCAAAATTATTTTCCTTAAAAAATCTAATATAAAAATTCATATTTTTAAAAAGTTTTATTTAATTTTGTTTTCCTCTCTACATTAAGATAGGACTTCCAGAGAGTCCTGACGCTATTACAGCAAATTAGCATAAAACCAGATAAGGCAGGGGTTCAGAAAAAGAGGGGAAAGAGGAATTTAAAAAGGCTAATCCTTGCAACATTCCAAGGGAGCTTTGTGGGTCTCACTTTGAGAAGTAAACCTGCTCATGGATATTAACTAAATTTTCAGTTAATATAAAGGCTGTCTATCCAAACCAAGATCAACTATGCTTTAAATTTCATTTTAAACATTCAGGGGGAATAAAGGGTAAATCCTCTGTATAGCTAAGACATTAGAGTATAGCAGTTTTCTAAATGTGTTTTTCTTGCAGTTTGCCAACATTTACAAATCCTTGTGTACTTATTATTAAATATAAGACACCACCATTCCCTCTCAAGTTATTCAACATGAAAATTGATAGCACTGTTTTGCTAATTCTGTTTTCTGCCAAACATCTCAAAAATATACTCTACAACCAAAGGAAAAACCCGACTTATTTTAAGTGCTGTGAAGCATGAGAATGTAAAATGTAGAGTGCTCACCCCTAGAATAGTTCACTAATAAAAATAACCAGACTTTTGAGTCACTCCTCATTATTGGGCTTATTTATAGAGCTCAGTGCTGTTACTCAGGGAAACAGTGGAGATGAGAAGGCAATAAATTGCTAAGCAAAATATATCAAGAATACATTTGAAATTTGAGCAGAATTTGAAAGTGAGCTGCTCTGATACTTCTTCCACGGTCACCTCGTGTGATGAAACTGTAATTATTCTTTTAGTAATAGCTGACCCAGGAGACTCACAGCCAGGAGTGCTACCCCAGTGAGGACCATTTAGAAGGAGAGAGAGAGAGAGAGAAATGATTCAATGCAATTCAGTATATCAAACACAATTCCACTTGGGATACACTTGGTCACAAGCCACTGTTGACATGACTGTTACACAGAGTGGGGCTGACCTAATATTTACTCAGGAAATATTCTTGCAGAAGGTGGTACTGAAGAAACAATCTGGGAAGCTGAATGTAACTGAAGAAAAATTTTAAAGGACTCTTGGAACTAAATTTTCCTTGCCAACCCTCTCTTCCCTCTTTATTCTACTGAGCAATGAATTACCAGCCATCTGAGGTAACCTTATATTTTTTAACTTCAAAATGCTCATCTTTCATTATACATTATGTATACAACTGAAGACTGGAAAAAATTCATTTTTCCAGTGTATTCCAATTAGTAAAAAAATTCTTTTGGATTAGGATCAAACTGCTTTACAGAGTCATGGAATTTTTGCTGAGCAACCAGGACTTTTGCATGCATGGAGGGAGGCAGAACAGCACCAGCAAAACTTGTTTGCCACCCTGACGCCTTGGACCTAGGGCAGAGCATCATGGGACTATCTCTGGTTTGGCTTGGACATCCTCCAACCCTGAATGAGATTATGGTTTTGAGGAGGTGCCATGTTATCAGTCAATTCATGTTCAAAAATCTCCCCAACCTTGCTTCATTTTAAAGAGAAACAATTTAATGCTAAATGGAACTTTCCAAGGCCCCTGGATGTTTCCATTTCTTTGGGAATCCAAGCTTGAAGTTGAACTGCCAGCACGAACTTCTGGACTGCATAAATTACTTAATAATATAATAACATATATATAAATTAATGAAGCAGGTGTGACCAAACAACTTTGTGTGCATAGTGCTCGTGTGTGTGTGTGTGTGTGTGTGTGTGTGTGTGGTGCCGCCCCCCCCCACACACACAGATACACATCTGCTCCTACCTAGGTTTGGAGAAGAATCTGGAAGTGATTGTCTTTGATAACTTAAAATGTGCAAGGAAAGAAATTACGAAGCTGAGTCAAGATAGGGCAAAACCTGACATCCTGCTGGGTCAGAGGCTGGAGTGCTAAGAGGAAACGAGAGAAGGGTATGACTAATAAAACTGCTAGTTGAGAAAGATATGAGTGAAGCCACACAGTGTGCTGATGGTGAGGTTTCTGGGAAAGGAATAAGATAATTCTTCGAAGCCAAGAAATAAGGAAAAGGAGACAAAACAATACAATAGAGAAAAATGCATGGCACTCTGTGCTGGTGCTTCTTACACTTTTGGATATCACAGTGTCACTTGGAAAGCTGGATAAAACATATTTATGGACTCCTGCCCCAAAGAGGCTGATTCAGTAGATGGCACCAAGCATTTGCTTTCTCCCCAGTTCACAGCTCATGCTTACTCCACAGGCATGCACACTATGCTCTGTTCAGAGACAAATCTGTACCTGCTGCTCCAAGTCAGAAGCCTTCAGCTGCTGTTTCTTAGTTATGCACCTTTGAGGAAATCACCCATGCTCCCAGGACCTTGTTTTCTTCATCACTAAATTAAAGATGATAACATATTCTTCATAAGATTGTTACAAAGATTAAACAAAATAACTTCTTTAAAGGACCTGAGATGGGGCAGTTTCACAAATGGTACTTCCATTTTTACCACCTCTAAAGGCAGAAATGGAAACAGAACCCTATGCCAGGAGGCTCTCGAGGAGGGAGGACAGGGCAGTTATGTGCCCAAGACTAGATTAGGATTGGGAGGGGAGTAGAGCCACCTGCAGAGCCACTCAGAAGTGGAGATTCCTGGGCCCACCCTTGAGTAAAAGGTCTGAGTGGAGCTCGAAAGCTTGTTTGGGACTTGGGTGATTCTGAGGTTGGGCCCAGGTGAACCCCAGTGGCATAGAGAAGTGTGGGCCTGAGATTTCCAAAGCAGAATCCCAGACAGAAAAGGCCAAACAGGTGGAAGAGGGAACTGGGACAATGAAGACTTAAACTCAGGGCAATGATGGAGTTAGGAGAAACTAGAGAAGAAAGCTTGTGGATAAATAAAGGGAATGTTCAAAGGTTCAGTTTGAGTAAGTGCTTTGGTTACCAAATTTAATATGACTGTATCTTTAAAAGGTAGATGAACAGATTATAAACAATGCCATAGGCTGGAGGTGTCAGTAGTAGAGCACTCACCTAATATGGGTGAAGGTCTGGGTTCCATCCCCAGCATAGCACACACGCACACAGACACACACACATACACACACACACTCACACAAGGGAAACAGTGGAGACAAATTATTAGTGTTAAAGAGAAAATGAAACATCACAGTCCTAGAAAAGGAAAGAAAATTGCACGGGGTAAAGAACAAAACACAGTATACTGGCTGTTTGAAAGGTCATAACTCAGGTGGTTTGTTTTCCATTCCAAGCTAATACTCCCCTGCCTTGAAACTCCAGCTCATAAATATATTTATAGCAGCTCAGACACAATATGCTGTATACTAACAAAAAGAGAGAAAGAAAGAGAAAGAAAGAAAGGAAGAAAGAAAGAAAGAAAGAAAGAAAGAAAGAAAGAAAGAAAGAAAGAAAGAAATTAGTCATTGTTCCTGGTGAGCCAGTTTTGCAAGAGTTAACCTAATCCCTTGCATAAAGCCGAAAATAGTTGGCCAAAAGATTTAGCCAGAAAGTCACTCTTGACCTAAAGGTTGGCTGATCTCAATCAGCCTGCCACAGAAACTCATGTATTATTTATTTACAGGGTGAACTGGTTTTGATCTGACTGGAAAGGGAGACATTATGAAGTGGCCTTGCCAGTACCTGTGTTCATCAATGAGTCTCTTTCATGTAGTCACAGGAAGTGTCTACAGAGCTTCTGACTTCCTGCTCCTCTACTCAGCCCATCCCTGTGGGTACCACAGTGTGCCAAAGTAGGGCTCTCCAAGGCAGACATCCCAGGTTTCCCTGTCAACTCCCACAGTGATTAGAGAAGGTTAAAGCAATCCATCAAAATGTGCCTCTCCTAGGTGGTGAGCAGCCCAAGGGCAGAACAACGGTGGCCTCAGAAGTTCCCAGAGGAACAGGGAGCAGGGACTTTATTGGGAAAGCTGCTATTGGAGGCAGTAGCTTGGGGCACGACTTGAAAGGATGGTTGTACCCTGTGCACATTATTTATCCTTGGATTGTATGTTATAGATCACTAAAATATAGTACAATTTTTTGAGAATAAGTAATCCCAGTAAGATTGAGAGAAATTCCCATTTGCCCATATTACAGAGTAAGAATGCCAAGCCCAGTGAGTCGAGTCTGTTCCCTGAGGTAGGTGTCGGGGGAGCAAGGTGGGACTAGTCAAAGCCCAGCGGCCATTCCATGGTGCTAGGTGGGAAATGTGATTCCTCGTAACATCCCAGCATTTAGTACAGTAACTGGCAAGAGTAAGTCTCTTCATCCCGCTGAATCAAAGGGGTGCTGAGCAGGGGAGGGAGGTTGGAAAAGATGGGAGAGAGGGAAGAGAAAAAACAGGGTGAGTCGGGAGTGAGAAAGTAGAAAGGGAAGGAAAGGGAGGAGAAGGGGGAAAAAGAGAGAAGGGAAGAACTAGAAAAGAGACAAAAGATTGTGACACATTCAGTACACAAGTTGAGATCACTGAAGCTATTTATGGGGCTCCTCAGAGTTCAAGTGTATTTTTACCCTCTTGGCCAATAACTACAGTTGCTGGGTGTTGCCATGATCACAGTTTCTGCTCTATAAACCGGGCTGTTTTCTTGCTTTCTCTCCGCCCCCCCCCACCAGAGCTGCTTTCTAGAAGTGACTTCTCTGACACTGTGATAGAGACTCTGCCCCGCAGGGTGCCACCCTGCTCCAGGGAGTCGCATCTGCATCCTTGTAGGCACCAAGGTTGCCTGCCTTACTTACTTCCGCACACGTTACCCTTGGAAACATTTCCCTGGGTGCCTTTCCCTAACCAGTTCTTCTTGTATTTTTGAACACTGGAGCCCAGATTTAAATCCTGTAGCCCTCTCCCCTGACTCAAAGGCAGCAGACAGAAACTAATATATCACAGCTCTGTGTGCCTTCACTCCAGAGAAGAGAGATGTCACAAGCCCTGTATGGTAAAGTGAGGAGACACAAAAAGGACAAAGATACCAGACCTAGGAACAGGGCCACCCTGAAGCCTGCTATTGCAGTGTGCCCTTCTGGTATGGGGCTCTTTTGTTTCCATTAAGGTTGCCTTCTGGGCAAGAATGGCTCAACAAAATGAGAACCATTGATGTCTGCATTTCCTTCAGATGTTCATAAAAAATCCCCATGGTTGTGGCCTTCTGGGAAGTTCTGAATGTTGTTCTTACATTGTTCCTAATTCTCTCTCCAGAGATCTGAAAATTTAAGGACAATCCATTTAGTTTTCCAACTTTATATATGTTGTGGAATAACAACACAAATGAGATCATACATGTAAACCCCTATACAAGTGAGTTATTATTTTATCTTCCTATAAGTAGAGAGAGGGAAGTGAATGGGAGAGGACAGGGCTAGGAGTGATAACTTGGCGAAGAGAAGGACATAAGCCTCACGAGAATTACTAGCAAGCGCCTCTAGCCACTAAAATCTCTCTCCATACATGGGCACTGTGACCCAATGGTGAGGTGCAGTCTTGACTCCTAGAAGCCTAGGCTACACAGTAGCCAGAG
Organism: Heterocephalus glaber; assembly: GCF_000247695.1. Next base: position 346,327 of record NW_004624736.1, read on the forward strand.
TGAACAGTTACAATGATCAAGTGATTCCAGTAATGAAGATAAACCCAAGGGCACAGGTGGGGCATGTGGGGATGGTAGGAGGCTTTGGTCAGATAATACTTTCCAGCACAGTTGACTTCTGAAGAGTCATTTTGGAGGGCTAGAGGTGTAGCTCAGTAGTAAAGCACTTGCTTAGCATATGCAAAGCCCTACGGAAAGGGAGAGAAGGAGGGAGGGAGGGAAGAAGGGAGAGAAAGAGAGGAGGAGAGGGGGAGGGAGAGAAAGAGAGAGATTTCCCACACATCTTACTTTCCATGACCCTTTTGCACACCATATATGGCTGCAGAAAGCAATAAAGTAGTGGTGATTATCCACCTCAAATTAAATTGACACCATGCAGAAGTAAGCTTCCTACCGTGAGCAGGTAGCATTTACCTTCTCCTTGAGAGTGGGTCAAGTTTCCAGATGACCTTCAAAAGACAATTTTATATTCTCAGGGGGAAAGAAAGACATTGCCTTTCTCTAAAAGAAAGCAGTGTTTGAAATTGGATTGTCAACTTTAATCTGGATGGAGTGGGACTGTGGCAAAGGTACAGTTTCTCTTGGGCTGCCTCCCTCTGGGACAGGATGGGGGAGGTCGCGGTAGCAGTCCTGGGACCCTCGCTCTGCACTGCTAATCGCACCTTTGCACCGCATCAATCCTGAGCCTAAGCTGAGGGGTTGGTCCGGGTGGCTGTGTCCAGGAGCTTGGGCACCCTGCAGATGAACGTCCCTCACACACTTCCCCAGGAAACCTTGTTCCCAGCTCTTTGGGTCTGCTTCTTAGTCACAATCCTACCATTTCAAAAATACTGTTTCTGAGGAGTACCCAAATTCAGTACAGAGGTTGGTGAGAGTCTAATAGTCAAAACAAGGAGAGAAAAAAAACACACAAAAAGGAGTCTGAGAAGAAAAAAAATGACATAAAAAAACACTAAAATTTTGCAGAAGCATAAATCCCAATTAAGGGGAAATGAAATGAGTCAGACATTTTTAGTGTTATTTAGGATCATTATAAACCATACAAACAAGAACAAGACCAGCTGCTTTTGGCTAAACTACCTTGTACAGGAGACTGCTGACTGCCTCCTGAATGGTTTAGAGAAAGGCACGTTCTATCCCAAGGCCCACATGCAGGACTTTGCAATATTGTCCCTTTTGTCCTTCATACTGGGTCATTGTGGTAGGCAGAAATGCTGACACAGCATGTCAATGTCATATGTACCAATGAGACCATTAGTGAATGGTGGGTTCTGCAGGTATGTGTTACATCCTATCTCCTCTTATCCTAAAATCTCCCCTTTTTTTTGGTACCAGGGATTGAACTCGGGACCTTGCGCTTATGAGGCAGGTGGCAGAATCACTGAGCTAAATCCCCAGCTTAAAACATCTATTTACAGAACACACTGCCCACCTGCCTACATCACTTTTCTTTATTTGGAAATAACTTTCATTTTCCTCAAATGGATATTAAAACTGATATGATATGCTTGGATTTGAGGGGTGAGCATGGAAAGATGTTCCTAAAGTGAGATATTTGAGCAATAGAAAAATTGGATGGGCAATAATTACACACATATAGGGTGGCCAAAGTCTATGAACAGAAAATATAGCAGAGAGAAAATCAAAACAGCTGGTAAATATGTGAAAATATTTCAACCTCATCAGTTATCAAGGGAAATGACTGTTTGAACACGAATGAGATATCATTCTATAACCAAGATTGACAAATGTTTGACATGTAAAACAAGTCTCACACAGAGAATGCAGAGGAGCCTTGTGAATAATAGTGAAACAAGCAGGATAGAGAGACAAATGCTGCATCATCCAGTAAATTAAAAAGTAAACTTATGTGAAAAAACATAGTAAGTCTCAAAAAACATAACTTTTCTTCTATAGAGTGGAACTCCAAAAGAAATACATAAAGTATACCATGAATATAACTATTAAATAGAAATAAAAGAATAATGGAAACAGTTACTTACTTCAAGGGGTAATTAAAAGTATATTGAGTTTAAATTTTTAAAAATTACTGTAAAAGACACATTATCATTAATTCCTCTCAAAGTACTATACTCACCTGTGCTTCAAAAAACTTATCTCCTTGGGCTGGGGTTTAGCTAAGTGGTGCCACTGCCTGCCTCGAAAGCACAAGGTCCTGAGTTTGATCCCCAGTACCAAAAAAAAAAAATCTTATCCCTCCATTCCTCCATTCTTGCCACTTTCTGAAGCAATACTGGAAGTTCTCTTTCATGTGGACAAACAATTTTATCCTCCATCATGACAACACTGTGTCACACATCACTTCTGATTTGACAATTTCTCTCAAGTAAAAACAATACAGTGTGTCTTCATCCACTTTACTCACTGAGTCTGGCATCATACAACTTCTGACTCTTCCCCAAAGTCAAAATGACCATGAAAAATAAACTTTTTTAGTAGAGTCAGGACATCAAGGCAGCCATGACACTGCAACTAACCACATTTATGAAGTATTTTGAGGGAGATGAATAGTAATGTGTCTTTTACTACAATAAATATTTTTATTTAAATAGTCACCATACTTTCTGATCACACTGTATATATATTTTCTGAATAATATAATATTCGTAGAAATTATTGAAAAAACAAACATGCACAAGGCTGATTTACATCGACTTCAGGACAGTGAAATCTCTGAGATACTCAAAGAGAGAAAGGAAAAGGAGAGGGAGATGGGATGGTTATAATAAGATAGTAACAGGGTAGTGTCGGAGCCGCTAAGATGGCGGTGCTCGGGGCGAGAACCTGGAGCACACCTGAAGTATGCAAGTCAGCTATCGCTGGGAGGCAAAGAAGCGCACAAGGGCATAAAGACAGCAATATATACAAATGCTCAGTCCAGTTCTTCTCTAGGAGATGCAAAATTCAGAAGACCAATGGTCATCGAAATCATAGAAAAAAAATTTGAGGATCTTAGAAAAGACAAGACCTTAGATCTTCATGGAATAGTAACACTTGCAACATCATCTAGTTTCTCTGCAATACTGTCAAACTTTCTTTTGAGACACTCCTTGAGTGTTAAACATGAGGCTTTGAAGACATATGCATCATTAACTGCACTTCCATTTTTGTCTACCATAGTTACTTACAAGTTCCTTGTAATTGATCCTTTGTATTCAGGTAATATAAAGAAGGAAAACTGTGTTCTGTGAAGTTCACTGGTTAGCATAATATGTGGTGTTACATATTCCAGTGGTTTGGCTTTTTCTAAAAATGGACGCCTGGCAGTCAAGTATCATACTGTTCCACTGCCATAGAAAGGAAGGGTTTTACTTCATTGGTTCTTACTTTGTCACAAGAACATAAAAGGAATGGTAATTCCCCTAGTGTTTAGGACTGCATTTGGACTATTTGGTGGTCTATGGCACTATGCAACATTTTTAAAAACATGTGAGAAAACTGTACATGAAGGTTGAAGAATGTGTGGACACTAACTCAGCAGTATATATTTTATATGATGAAGACTCAGGCATTGCTGAAAGAATAAAACTATTTGTCCTTTTGCCTGTTATACAGCAAATAATAAATATTTAGTAATTCAATAAACACAAATGTTAAACAAACAAACAAAAAAAAGGGTAGTGTCCTATGTCTGAAATTTTATTTACAAAAAAGCTTTGGAAGTTTGGTTTCTCTTAAATCTATATGAGTATTAATGTTACTTATTTTTTATTTTTCTTATTTCTTATTTTTTAATTTATTTTTGTATAGTTAAGCTATTTCAAATTAAAAATGTGGGAAATAAATTACAAGAAAACTACAGCAAGGTCCCTTAAAATACAGTGAGTGATTACATAAAATAATGTACAATGAAAAAAATTCTGGAAGACCGGAGAGCAAATTCCATGGAGTATCTAAAGGTTCTGTTCTTTACTTGCTACGACTATAATTTTGTTTGATAGTTTTTTTAACCGTGGTTGTGGATCTCCTTGCTAATCAGAACAACCAGTCATAATGTTGAAAAGAGGCAAAGAAAACTGCAAAGAAATTTACATTTAATTCCTTACTCAAAAAAACACTCCTTGTGCCTTACCCCGTGGTGTCATCTTTCACACTGAAATGGCCAAAAGAGACCGCATCTATATTCTTAAAAGCCAGTAGCTGACTAGTCCCTAATTTTGCAATTATGCAATGGCTGCTGCCATTTCAGAGCATTCACAGAGCTAAAAGGGGGTTCATTATATTCCTCTGAATCTGCTCCTCATCCTGCTGCTGTCAAGATGAATGCTGCCACAAGACTGGGCAGGTTCAATAAGTTCTACCACCTTCCAACTGTGCACCTCGATCCCTACCTGGTGCTACCGCCTTGGTCTATGCAGTCTCACAGATCCACACTTCCTCCTTCCCCACAACATAATCTTTGGTCTCCCTCTAGCAGCAGGGCTCAGGGCAATCATTCTCAAGCACGTTTGATCACATATGGCCTTTCCTCAATATTAATCCGCTTGTCCACAAAATGTGTAAATGTTTCTCTTACTACCAACGAAACAAAATGCCAAGTCCTGGCCTGGCTTCCAAGGCTGGAGCCTGGTATGAGCTCCGCATGTCTACCTCACTTCAGCCTATAATCACTCTCCAGCTACCTGAAGTTTCTTGGAATTTGCTCTGTTTGGTTTATGTAGCTCCCTGTGAAATGACCTCCCTCTCAACCTTGAAAACAGTACATTTACCACACATTTACCATTCCAATAACTGCAGGCCAGTACTTCTTTTATGAAGATTTTTCTGGTTCACATGCACACACACATACATATTTGGTCAGAGTGTCCAGATTTTTTTTCACTACAGCTTGCTGTTATTTTAAGGGTTTAATGATTTCTCAATTGTTTCTGATTATAATAATAGAAGCCATTGGTTTTAGTGATCTAGTTTTTTAATTCATTTCTTTTCAGATTACTTCTATTTTCCACAAGGAAACATTTGTTTTCTTAGAGTGTCTTACTCATGGTATTGGTTCTATAAACATGTCGTAATTCTATACTTTACAATTCAATTCACCTTTCATTTTCTAAAATCTTGGGTGGGGGGCGGGGGAAGTACTGAACCTAGCCATGGTTTGACACTGAGCTACATCTCCAGCCCTTTTAATTTTTTTTTTTTTTAAGACAAGTTTTCACCAAATTGCTAAGTTGTCCAGCCTGGGCTCATATTTGCAATCCTCCTGCCTCAAACTCTCAGAGTGTGGATTACAGGTAGGCACTACCATGCCTAGCTTGTAGGTTTATTTAATTTTATACACCCAGCCTTTTATTTTAGGAAGGTATGGGCCCTCGGTATCTGTGGCTCTAGATCCATGGATCCAAAGAACTGTGGATCAGAATCATTTGAGAAAAAAATAATGCATCTGTACTAAACATATACAGCCTTTTTTTGTCCTTAGTCCATAAACAATACAGTTTAACAATATTTTCACAGTATTTTCATGGTATTGGCTATTATAAGTAACCTAGAGATGATTCAAAGTATATGGGAAGATGTATATAGGTTGTATGAAAATGCTAGGCCATTTTATGACATTTGATCTAAGAGCATCCATAAGATGGATGGGTCCTGGAACCAGTCCCAAAGAGCTATCAAAGGCTGACTCTACAAAAGTTGAATCCACCATTTGGATGAGAAAGCTAGCCAACCATTTTAGAATCCACCAAGTTACTGATACTGTATAATAATGAAAAATAAACAAACAGAATTTTTAACATCTGATATATCTAAGAATTTAGATCAAGAATACTGTATTTCAGCAATAATAATTTCATAACAACGATGAAGGTCACAATGTAAACTTTCTCTGTCTTTGTACCAACATCACATAACATAGTGCCTAACTCATAATCAGTTCTCCACAAGTAGAAAGTACAAAGAACATTTTAGAATAGGGGTTCTTACTTTGTGCTGCTAAGGAATCATTTTTTTTCCTTAGGCAAAGCTTTGGGACTGAGTAGAGGTGAGGAGGGGATTGTTAAGGGGAGATCACTTGGAGGGGCTGAGAAGTGGTGTGGGAAGCTATAACCTTGGGAAAAGAAGCTGACCACAAAATCCAAACCTTTTTCAAGTGAGAGATCCTGAGCACCTCTCCTTTTTTACCGGAAGTTCCCATAGAAACAATAATTAGTATGAGCCCCTACCATGGCCTCCTCTTCCCACATTTCCACCTACTGACCAACCTTCCATGTCAAACAATACTCACACACAACAAACATGGAAATTTGCTCTAAGTGCAAATTTAACCTATGAAATAAAACAGGATCTGAAACTGAGATCTCCCATAAGATGATAAGCAATTTTAGGGCCTCAGGATAAAATATGAATTGGTAAACAAAGATGTAAGATGTAGGATTGTTTGTTTTAGGTAATATTAGTCTGCATGAGTATCTTAGTTATCTTTAGCTGGGGAATTATTTTGTGGGTGATGCTATATATTGATTCATTACTTTCACAAAAGGGGAATAGAACTAGCTTTAGTTCAATGTCAGCTATATGAAATTGATCTGGGGAAAGGAGTTACAATGACAAATAAAAAGATTCTTTACTTGAGGAGTAAAGAATACAGACAAGTAAATGGAAAAAATATTAGAAAGTATGATAAATCCTCCTATAGGCCAGTGACCAAGTGCTACAGGAACATAAAGATGAACATATGCTCAGAATAAGGAGTTGGGACAGTGTTTCCCCCAGAAGTAATATTTTTTCTGAAGTATGAAGGATTAATATATGTTATTTGGGAAAAAAAGGGCAGCAAAGTCCTGCAAGGTGCTTAGCATAGCTAGAACATCATCTGGGTGACAGAGGTTTTTGAGGCTTGAGGTAGAAGAAACAAGCAGGAAAACCCTAAGGGAACTTATGTCCCACACTAGAGGGTGTTAACTTGAGCATGGCGGGGACAAAGAGAACAGCAATAAAAGGGGCTGAGACTGAGATGCAGAAATACCTGATTTGCATTTTAGACATCTATCCTCCGCACGCTGTGCAAAATGTATTCACAGATTGCTATGGTTTGGGTCTGGTCTGTCTCCCAGAATCCATGTGTTGAAGACTTGGTTCCCAGCCTAGGGTGCTACTGGGAAGTGGTACTGCGTTTAGGAGGAGAGGCCCAGTGGAAGGAAGTTAGGACACTGAAGGCTTGCTGGGGAAGGGTATATTGGGACCAGGTCCCTTTCTGCTTCTCTATTTCCTGGTTGCCATGAAGTAAGCAGACTGTCTCTGTCACTGCACTACTGCCACTTTGTACTGTGCTGCCATGGGACCAGAGCAACAAGGCCAAGTGTGAGATCTTGGAAACCACGAGCCAAAATGAACCTTTTCCTCTTTTAAAGTTGATTCATCTCAGGTATGTGTTAGAGTAATGAAGATTAGTAGATGAAAATTGTTAGAAATGATGTTGGGGACTTAGGTAGAGTCTGCAACAGTAACCTAGGAAGAGGAAAGTGGCCACAGACTCAAATAGTAGCAGTACAATAGAGAGAAGTGAACAGAATCAATCTGAAAGATAGGTCTGCATCAGAATCTACAAATATGCAGCTGGAAGCTTAAAACCAGCTTGAGGTCTCCGGAATGTTCAAGCTATTCACAATGGGTCTCTTCAACTGCTGCTGTACCACCTATTTCTCCTGCTCTCACATCCCAGCATTGGTGGGTCCCCCTTTTCACAAAGGGCTGGTTCTTCAAACATTTGTGATCCATTCATATCACCATGACATCTGGAGTTCTGACCTCTCTCCTCCCCTTCCCACCCACCCCAACTTTTTACACTTCCCACGCCTGAGACATTCCCTATGGGGTGACCTCCTCAGAGCATCTATAGTTAAGTCAGCATTAGTCTTTGGCTCTCCAGATCTTTAGAGGAGTTGAGGGCAGGTTAGGGAAGAGGGGATGTTACTCCAGGGAACTGGTCCTTTTGTGATCTCACCCCCAGTATGAGTCAAAGTGTCTTCTCTTGATTTATTCTACAGATGCCTCACAAAAGCACCATTGAAATTACTGTGTGTATGCACACACACAATATTTGTCTAAAGGACAAATATTAATTCTCAAACATGTGCAGCCTATTAAATGACAGAGGACAACATAAACATTTTCTTAATTGTCTCATAATTTATAAGGCAGCTATCATACATAATAGAATCAGTGTTTTATTTCCTCCTCAGCTTTTAAATTATGCTTTCTCAATCTTAGCAGGAATAAGAAAATGCCTGTTGCTGAGCTACAACACCTCTTCATAATAACTTCAGGGTAGTCCAGTATTCTTTATACAAAGCTTTGAGAATGTTCTACAGCCTTGCTTAAATTCTTAAAGGTGCTCACCGTTCTCTGTTTCAGGAATGTTTTTATTGTTTGCTTGTTTCAAGTACTGGGAATCGAACCTAGGGCCTTCAAATTAAGCTCCATCTTCTTCAGTCCTTTTTGATTTTTTTTATTTTAAGTCAGGGTTTCACTAAGTCACTACATTTCCCAATTTGGGATTGAACTTTTCATCTTCCTCCCTCAGCCTCCCAGAGTGCTGGGATTATAGCATGCACTACCATGCCTGGCTAGGAAAAGTAGTTATTGTTTTATTATTTCAGATGCATCTATATGTTGTGTTCTTCTAGGGAAATAATACAAATTGCTTAGCAGCAGAGCAATATGATAGAAAAGGCTTTGGTATAAGTAAGACCTTGGCTCAAAAATGCTCACTAACTGTCCGACTGAATAAATCTCTTAATTTCTCTGAGCCTTAGTTTTCTCCCCAGAAAAAGGATGGCTAGCATAGGTTTTCACAATCAACTTGTATTGTGTGTAAAAGTACACAAAAAATTGCTGATGCGTAGTTGCTTTAAAACATCTTGTATTTATTTTCGGCTAAACCCAGAAATCATCTAATGAACCATTAATTTTTGCAAATGAAGATAATGAAGCACAGAAAAAGGGAAGATTTGCCCAGTCCCACAAAGTAACAGAGTTGAGAACAGATGCCAATTTCCTGATGCTTGCTCTGGGCTCTTTCCATTGTACGGTGATTTCTAGAGTGAGCCTGGGGTGTGTGTTTCAGGGGATGGAAGCCATTCACTATAGAATCTGTACCCTAAGGATATATCCCCCGCAATGTCCAGGCTACTGCCAGTTCTTTTCAATGTCCAGTGGTTTTGTCTTGGATGGAAAAGTCTTTTTCCAGCACCACCTATCCTATTATCCTGTTTTGAAAGGGTAATCTGTCAGACACACCAAACATTAAAGACAGTGGGAACATTCTGAGGTTTGTAGTGTGTATATTTTTCTCAACAATTAAATCTTCACTCCTCAGCTATCAGACAAAAGGGAGAAAAACTATTCTCTTAGGGGAAGAGGGGAAAAGCTTTTAAAACACTTGGCAGAATCCAGTATTCAAAGTGGAAAAATAAAACTTTCAAGCAACATCAGATGAGAAAGACAAATGAACACATGTGCTCAAGATAAAGTTTGTTTCTCTAGGGCTAAAATATTGCTGCTTCATAATTCTAAGCTATTATCATTAGAGCCAAATTATAGCCAACCATTTTATGAACACAATTTAATACTTTCCCCCAGCCACTATAATTAAGAAAATATGGGGAAAGTTTTAAGCCAATCTCATCAAATAGCAACAATAACAACAAAAGTGGCACTGATAAAAATATCATTTTTCTGTATGGCAAAGAAAAGGATTGTTATACAAGATTGGAAGTTCTTCTTCACACATAACTGATGTGTGTGATTACAGTAAATACCAGGAATGGTATAATCACATAGGAAATAACAAAGTTGCCATAAGCCTAGATTCCGAGGTCTCCCAATATCATCTCAAACTGAATACATTGCAATTTGAATTCTGTATCTCTCCCTTCCCCCAGTTTATTCTCACGAAATTATTCCCAATCTTAACAAAAGCATCATACATTTCTGAAGACATTACCCTCTTTTATTCTTATTATTATCATTTTTCTTGGTTTTTTGAGACAGGGTCTCTCTATGTAGTTCAGGCTGGCCTTGAACTCACTGTGTAACTCAGGCTCACCTCAAACTCATGGTCATCCTCCTGCTTCAGCCTCTGGAGTACTGGGATTAGAGGTGTGCACCACCACACCTAGCCATTAACTTCTTCTTTTCTCTAACCTTCTCTCTGCCTCTTCTCCAAAATAGTCTCTTGAGTCCTTTTTGAAGCCCCTGAAACAGGGCTGGGAATGCAGCTTGAGATAGAGCACTTGTCTAGCATGGGCAAGGCTTACGGTTCAATCCCCAATCCCACAATAAATAAATAAATAAATAACCCCTGAAATGCCTCTGGAATCCAAGGGTACCATATTAATTTTAGTTTTCATTGTCTATTGAGTTATTAGCCATTATATTTTAATGAACTGGTTCCTGGGAGCCTACTTATATCCACCTCCACTATGTTTCTTATGACAAGTCAAATTATCACTGTAAAATATAAAGCTGATGTTGACTTTAAACTCTCTGTGGCTTCCTGCTTCCAAACTAAGGCCAAATAAATCTGATCTGGAAGACCTCTCTCCATCCCATCTCAATCCATTCTCCAGCCTTTGCTCATGGCTCCCCACATTATGACCATGCAATTCAAGCCTTCCCATCCCCTGAGTCCTCACTGTTATCCTCCAAAAAAATCCTTTTTATACTTCCATGCCTTCATTTATGCTTCTAAACTGTCTTCCTGGTAATTTTCTTCTTAAACTGAAAGATAGATCAAATAACATATTAAATATTAAAGTAATTTACAAAATTTTTTTGCTAATTCAAAATTTGGTTAGGTCATCCTCTGTATTTCCATACTGCAGTTTAGTAAGTTATTACTGATCATTCCATTATATTATGGTTATTTTTTTACTAAGAGACTCTTTAGAAAAAATTTTTAAATTTTCAGTGATCCATAATAACCATATACACATAAACCTGAAAAGTCTTTGATAGATTAGGCGGCATTCTCCTTGTATTCCCCAGTTCTTAATATAATATCTGACACAATATGAAGTCAAACGTTTATGAATCAAACTAAAGTATCTAATTTTTTTCTAGTGATACTAAATGTGAGTTACTCACAGGTAGACCGTCCTCACTTAGACTTTCAACTGTCAAAAGTTTAGATTGGTTCTCAAAAAATATACTGTGGCACAAAGGTGTACTAATGGATATGTGCTGGGAGCACTGCACTGTAGATCACTATGGCCAAGCCTAACTCGCCTCTTACCGCGGAGGAGGCAGGGCCCAGCAGGAGGAGAACAGGCAACAGAAAGACATGATGAAGCAAGGACTGGCCAAGAAGAGCACTGTCTTCCTCCCTGGCCATTTGCCAGAAAACCATCAAGCATGATGTCCTGCAGACCTTAGTTACTCTCCTGGCTCTGGTTACAGACCAGCCCCTTTTACCGCCCCCTATGCTTCCCTTGTCTCTACCACTATAAATAAATGTGCTGCATTTTCCTGGGGTCTTTTCTCCCATTAGGAGTTACAGCCCCACCTGGCCGCACCTCTTGTATGTCTTTGTTTTTCTTAATCTCCCACCATCATTTCTCACTCCGTGGACCCTTCAGCAATGTGGGCTGTGGCAAATATGTGAAATGTAAATTAAAATCAAATTGCACAAAAACACTGTTTCCATATTTGTCAACAACAGATTGAGAAGATAATATAATTAAGCACAAGATAGACCAAACTTGGTCCTCAAAAAAGCTTACAAAAAATGATATAATGCAAAGGCAGTAAGTAGAGCACTTTTTAAAGTGCTTTTTAAAAACTAGAACCTGGGAGACATCTGCTTTTGAACATCTAAGAGGACACAGTCAGAGCAGGAGGCGGCTCAAAGATGGGACAGGCCTTCTTTACAAAGCTGTGAGAATTAAAGTGAAAACACTTCCTGGCTTGGAATAATCCTTTATTAGATGTTTTCTACTATTATTTGATAATGCTGTTGATTTATGGATTACTTTGGTTCATAATGAGACTCAAGTATCAACTTCATTTCATCAAAAGTCTTTCCCGGGGCCAGGGATTTAGCTCAGTGGTTCTGGTGCCTGCCTTGCAAGCACAAGCTCCCGAGTTTGATCCCCGGTACCAAAAAACAGAACAACAACAACAACAACAAAGTCTTTCCCACAACTACTTTGACCTTCTACAATTGCTAGCTTAACTTCCAGGGCTTTGGTTCCTATGATTTCACAAAAATCTACTATATGGTTCTGAGAAAAAGAGTAGAAAATCTTAAACACAACTGATCCCTCTTCCCTCTCTCTTTAGTTGTCCTAGAGTTATTGTCATTGTCCTTTACTGAATGGGAAATATTCATTTGCTATAAAAATCAAGTCTAATTATCCCTACAGGTATCTGTTGCAATCAGAAAAAAAATTATCACAAAATTTGCTTGGAAGGTACAACAAAGTTTAGTTCACGTTGAATTGAGGTATCTGGTGAAACTTGCTAAACAACACCTGGGGAAACACACAAGGTATAAACACTGAGAGAAATAAAATGACAACAAATCTATCACAGATACTTAAAAATTGAAAGTAAATTAGGGCAAAGTTCAGGTAGATGAGGCAAACTCAAGGAAGGCATTAACTTTTGACTGAGTAGATAAGATAATGGCCAGAGATATTTACATATGCATGTTACATTCCATGGTACATCCAGGCATTACTTCAGCAATCAGATACCTGTGCAACTGAGTATTCAGGAAGTAAATAGTAATAACTGTGACTCATGACAGAATTGTTTTCATCCAATTATCTCAGTTTGACAGTTGTGTATACCATGTATTAACACCTGCCTCTTGTAGATATTGACAAAGTGTTTTCAACAATGTTTTGAGCTGCGGAAAGCTAGGAACATATAAAGAATGAGGTGTCATGCTTATCAGACACCCATTATTTTCCCTATAATCAATGACACATCAGATCCAGAGGCTTCTTTTAACATACCTATTTAAAAATGAAGTGATGTTACTCAGCCAAATGAAAGCTTTACAGACATTGTGGCTCTTCCCTAAATTTAACCTGAACACAGTATGTTCCAAAATAAGTAATCCCTCCCAAAGATACTGAGGTCTGATTTTATGTCCAGGACCAATGACCTCTGTATTGCTGGGGAACTACCCAGATATTTCTTAATGCCCATAGTACTAGACAAGGTTGTTGACCATCACCCTTTTTCTTTTACCCATTCCTTTTTCATTATCAATCATGTGGGGGTTTTTAGTAACAGGATCATAGGCAGATGATTTGCCTTTATCTCAATTTTCCAAAGTTTAACCACTTTCTTTTTGTGACCACCAAGATATCACATTTTTCTGATTTTGGGATATCTTCTTTCAGGTTATTTCTTTACCCATCCGACTGGTTTGCTCTTGTGTTAGCTTCTATTGTTGTAACAAATACTAGGATAATCAACTTACAGAGAGAAAAGTGCCCCATTGCTCTGGGCCCATGTGGAGGCAGCAGATCATGGCAGGGCACATGGCATAGGGAAGCAAAACCATGCACCTCATAGCCAGAAAGAAAGAAAGAAGGGGGATGGAGACCCAATATCCCCTTTGGGGTCACACCCCCCCCAACTGTCTCTCATTTTTTTGTCTATTCCAGATTGCTCTTTATAAAAGAAATATTTTCCTCTGAAGGAATGCTGTTATTTTTCACTCTAGTGCCTCAAATCTAAATGAAGTCTACATTAAAGTGTTACAGAAGACAAATCTGCTAGGATTTTCAATAAGAATACTAGGATTCAATATGGTATTGAACTAAATGGTGACATAACTCCACTAGTCTTTCAATTTTCAAACAAGAACTCCTATGATTGTGGAATAGATGCTTCCATTTGGAAAGAAAAGTCCACTTTTTTTTATAATCAGGTGAATTATTGAAAAGGGAAATTACAGAACTTTTTAAACTAAAAGGTTTAATCTTGTAAACACAATTTTCAATATTAGGACCAGAAACATCAGCTTGGGAGGGGTGTGAATTTTGGCAGACTCTCTGAAAGAGACAGGTGATGGAGCATCTGAAAAACTGCAATTTTATTGTACATTTTTATATGCAAAGTGCTTTAAAATAACTCCTCACGACAAGCTCATGGCCACATAACCATGATGGGTGCAATTTTCCAAAATTTGAAATAGAAACAGAGGACGCCAAATCGCCTCGATGCAGAAAAGGCAGGTCTGCCCACACCCTACCCAGGTCCCCAGTCGCAGAACACACACCGAATCACCCCGCTGCAGACAGGCAGGTCTGTCCACACCCTATCAAGGTCCCAAGTCACACGGAACACACTCCTAATCAGCCCACTGCAAACAGGCAGGTCTGTGCATGCCCTACCGAGGTCCTGAGTCACACCAAAGACACCGAATCACCCCACTGCAGACAGGCAGCCACCTGATTCCACTCTACAAAGACGCAGAGGACACCAGACCACCAGATCAAGGTACAGAGTCCCACAGTTCCTGGCCCAGAGGTAGGGGCTTCTGAGCTGTCGTCCCACTGCTCTTGGTCCAGAGGAAGGGGCTTCCCAGTCACCATCCCTCCCGCTGCTCCCAGCCCAGAGGTAAGGGCTTTTGGGCCACCTTCTGTCCCACTGCTTCTGGCCCAGAGGAAGGGGCTTCCGGGCCACCATCCCTCCCACCGCTCCCGGCCCAGAGAGAGGGGCTTCTGAGCCACCATCCCACTGCTCCTGGTCCAGAGGAAGAGGTTTCCCGGCCACCATCCCTCCGGCTCCTCCCAGCCCACAGGAAAGGGCTTTTGGGTCACCATCCCTACCGCTGCTCCCAGCCCCTGTCCCACCTCACCCAGCTCAGAGGAAGAAATCCGTGCAGGTGCTAACAGCCCCCCGCCTCAGTCGAAATGAGGAAACACATAAATAAGTCTCAAAAACAGACTTCAAGATCACCTACAGCAACCCCAAAGGGAAATGAGATGAAACACTCTGATACTCAACCACCTGGACCCACTGAATTGGCAACCAAAAGGGATCTGGAAAAAATGAAATCAGAAATAATTTCTCAGATAACAGGAGAAATTGTGCCCCTAGTGCAAGACATGATTAATAAATCTAGAGAGGAGCT
>NW_004624736.1:377352-390484 GCF_000247695.1 Heterocephalus glaber
AAAGGTGCAAATTTCCAATGATGAATGTCATTATATTGTATACCTAAAATGTACCAATGATTAGAATGAGTAATCAATAATGCAAAATAGGAAGAAAAAGTCCAAAGGGGTAGGGGTATTGGGAAGGTAGGGAAAAGGAAAGAAGGGAAAGAAAAAAATGATGAGATGGAAAAAATGGAAATAAAGTCTTTGTAAATAGGGAAGGGTGGAGGAGGCGAAGGGAGGACTAGGAATGGGGAAAAAAGAAGAACCAAGTTGCATCATGTAAAGGTACAATTCCCAATGAGAAATGTAATTGTGTTGTATACCTACAGTGTACCAATAAAAGAATTTAACAACAACAACAAAAATACCTAAGATTGGGTAACTTATGTAGAAAAAAAGTTTATTTTGCCTCACAGTTTAAAACACTGGGAAGTCCAAGAGTAAGGCTTATAGGTCTTGTGCTGTTTTAATTCATAGCAGGAAGCAGAAATGGCAGCTGGTGCATGTGAAAGGGAAAAAGCCCAAAGGACTGGCTGACTTATAATGACTAACCCACCCCTGCGCAAACCAACCCACACTTGTGAAATCTACCAATGTGTACCAGGATCAACCAGCTCTTGGGAGGATATACACGCTCGTGTGATGATATATGTATTTGCATGAGAATGCATCCACTCATACTTCAGATTCAGTCAGTTTGATAATTTAATTTGTTTTCAAACAGCTATAAGGATGCACCTAGTGTTAGTACCTAGACACTGTCAACACAACTGCATTGAAAAGCTACACTGAGAAAAGATAAATTGAGATGGCTACTTATAGAACTTGTGGCATGATTTCTAATCATTATGTGTCCAGGATCCAAAAAAATCCAACTACCTTTTAGACGAAATGCTACATGATGGTGACCACATTAGTTTCCATATGTTGAATTGGCCACTTCTCATTTGTTCATATAGCAGAAATAAATTTAAAATAATCTTTTAAAATGTCCAAGCTAAAGGCAAAATACATCAGCAGAAGTACGGCCAAGGCTGATAAAGTATGAGCCGACTTCCACAGTGTAATTCTATTCTCCCTTCTATTTCACGCTTTTCTTTATTTAGTTAACCTTCCAAAATATAGTAGTAGAGAAAAGAAACTCTACAACTGGAGTATTTCACAAATAAGTGCTTTATAAATAGATTTGAAATTAAATGAGATGTTTAACTTTACATTCATTTTTCTTCACCATAAATAAGAACAGGCAACTGATAAGTGAATATACTTGATTATACTTTGTATCTTTGAACTTTATACTTAGATTTAAATACCCACAAAGCTGGGCTGGGAATTTAGCTCAGTGGCACCGCTCCTGCCTCACAAGTGCAAGGTCATGAGTTTGATCCCTGGTACCAAAAAATATATATACATATAAGAAATATATATACATACATAAAGTTGAACCTTAAAAGCACATCCTATGCAATATTAAGAACCATCTGAGTGTGTGAGTATATATAAATATGATATTTAGGTTCTAAAATAAATCTTCAGTGAGGCATGGTGGCACACGCCTGTAATCCCAGCACTTGGTAGGATGAGGCAGGAGGATCACTGTGAGTTCAAGGCCAGCCTGGGCAACATAGTGAGTTCAAGACCAGCCTGAATGCTTAGCAAGACCCTGCCTCAAAAAATAAGCAATTAATTGATTCAATTTTTAAAATAAAATAAATCATCATTTTACATAGCAAGAATATAAAGACCACTGAGATATTGCAAACGTGATCCTTTTTTAAATATGTTAAACAGATTAGCCTTCTAAATCTAAACAGAATCAATCATAATATATTCATGTCTAATAAGTATCACACCATGGAACAAACATCACAGGAGGCTGGATGGGTGGGTGGGTGACTAGTTTTACAAATGGCAAGAGATCTGATGTAACACTTTCTCACCTGTGAGGTATTCTCTGGTTCTAAATGCACACTACTCCTACTCTGATTAAGGCACACAGTGCTCTGCCAGGTCGTCTATGCTTAACATTAACTAGCTGTACATAAGCAGAATGTTCTGCCACAGTGCAAGGTCCAAAAACGGATCTGTGCTGCATTCCCCAGACACAGTGGTTCTGGCCCACCCTGCTCCACACTGAGTCCGTAACAAGCAGCTCAGAGACTCTGTTGGTCTCCTCCAGGCTCTAACTGCCTCCCTCTTAGTTTTCCAGGGCCCCTGGTACCTGGGAGTCTCTGGTGAGATTCCTTTTCAGCCTTCGGATTGCACAGACTGCTTGGGGAGGCAGGGGCAAACCTGTCTCAAGTCCAGAAGCCCGGCAGCAGTTGGTCCTTGGGAGTTCATTCCTTCTGTGGAAGGGCTCCAAGTAAACAGGCACAGATCTTGGAGAATTTCAGGCCCATGGCCCTGAAAGAAATTTGGGTTATTATGGTGGGCCAGGAATGTGGCTCACCAGTGTGATCAAGTCCCCAGGGCAAAAGACACAACAAGGCCACTGTAGAGTGCTGGTTTTCTTAGGCTGTCGTAACACACTACCACTTACTAGGTGTCTTAAAACAACAGAAATTTATTCTGTCAGAGTTCAGAGTTGCTAGAAGTCTGAAATCAATGAGTTAGCAGGCCTAGGCAGGCATCTCTTGACATTGTGAGGATTCGTTCCAGGGCCACCTATGGATACCACAAATCTGTGCATGCTCAAGTTCCTTGATAAAATGGCATTGTATTTACATATACACTCTGCACATCCTCCCCTACACTTTAAATCATCTCTAGATTACTTATAATACATCACTCCTTGGCATTCCTTAGATGCTAAACACATCTCTCCAATCGTTGCCTCTGTCATTAGATGGCCTGTTCTCTATGTGTCTGCTTCTCTCCTCTATTTACAAGGACTCCATTCACACTGGATTGAGACCCTAATCCTCTATGACATCGTTTTAGTTTAATTATATCCACAAAAATCCTACTTCCAAATAAGGTCATGGTTACAAGTACTGGTGACTAAGTCTACAACCTGTGTTTTGGAAGAACACAATTCATCCCAGCATTTGAAATGGCTCGAAGCAGTGGCAACAAAATCATAGCTCTTTGCCCTCTCCAACCAAGCTCTCCTCAAAGGTCTGGTCATGAAATCAGTGGGGAGTCTGGCTCCTACCTGCTATCTGCTTCTTTGAGTTCCAGCAACTCAAAGGGAAAGGTGATTGATTATCCACTACCATGCTGAGTCATGGGTTCACAGTTAACCAGGCCCAAACTCAAAGAATTTCTTCTGTTATCATTTATTTTTGTATTTTATTCCCCATAAATCATTTTGTTTCTGATAAACAGCCACATCTTAGGATACACAACACCCATAAGAAAGCTAGAGCACATTGGTTTTAGGACTCATTCTATAATTTTCCCATTGCTGTAAATTACCACAAATGTAGTGGTTTAAAAATAATTCAGATGGATGTGAATATTTGAGGAGGGTCAGTGAGGAGGACATGGTCCTCTATCCTTTTTATTCTTTACTGAAGAAGCTGTATTTTCAAATCTTCAAAGTACAAAAAGATATTGCTTTACTTTGTGTCAGGATATCAGGGCCCACCACCCTGCATTCCCTCATGCATTCAGGTTGATGTTCTGCCTCCGTTTAAAAGGCAACATGCGTAAAACTTACTAAAGAAGATAAAACAAAAATTCTCTTAATGAAATATAATTTCTGATAATCTTCTCTGTTCCAGGATAGACAAAACCAATATAGTAAAAATGGTCATATTTCCAAAACTGATATACAGATTTAATGCAGTCCCAATAAAATACCAATACCATTTCTCATAAAATGAGGGAAAAAAAATAAACTAAAATGAGGGCAAACAATCCTAAAATTCATACAGAACCAGAAGAGAGAATAGCAAAAGCAATCCTGGGTAACAAGAGCAAATCAAGCAGGATCACAATCCTGGATTTGAAGTTACATTACAATGCTACAGAGACAAAACCAGGAAGGAACTGACACAAAAATGGACTTATGGATTAGTGGAACAGAATAGGGGATGTAGAAACAGCCACCAATCTTTGACAAGAAGGCCAATAACATACACTAGAGGAAAGTAACCTCTTTAATAAACGGTGCTGGAAAAATTGGCTATCCACATGCAGAAGATGCATATCTCTCACCAGGTACTAAACTAAAATCAAAATCATCAAGGATCTAAATGTTAAAATAGAAATACTTAATCTGTTGAAAGATAAAATAGGTAAAACTCATGAAGACATAGGTGTAGGCAAGGACTTTTTGAATGGAACACCAATGGCACAAGAAATAGTACAAAGAAGCAACAAATGGGATCATATCAAATTAAACATTTTCTAAACAGCAGAAGAAAAAAAAACAAACAGTGAAGAGACAACCTACAAAATAGGAAAAAGGTTTCCAGCTATTCCTCAGACAGAGAACTAATATCTAGAATATACAAAGAACTCAAAGAATAGATTGTCCAAAATAAAAAACCCAATCAATAAATGGGCAAGTGAAATGAATAAACACTTCTCATAAGAAGTATAAATTGCCAATAAATATATGAAGAAATGCTCAACACTGCTGGTCAGTAGAGAAATGAAAAAAAACAAAACTGAGGTTCCATCTTACTCCAGAAAGAATGGTCATCATCAAGAAATCAAACAATAGCAAATGCTGGCAAAACTGCAGGTAAATGGAACACTGCTACATTATTGGAAGGAATGTAAACTAGCACAACCACTATGGATATCACTATGGAGATTTCTTAGAAAATTAAAACTAGAAACTCCATTCTTCTCAGCTATTCTCCTTCTATGTATCTTCCTGAAAGAGTTAAAGTTATCGTATTACAGTGATGCATGCATAACCATGTTTGTAGCAGCACAATTTGTAATAGCTAAAACCTAGAAGTAGCTTACATGTCCATCAACAGATGAATGGATAAAGAAAATGAAGTATTTATACACAATGGGGTATTACCCTGCCACAAGGAAGGATAGACTTGAGTCATTTGTAGGAAAATAGATGCACTCTGAAACCATAATTTTAAATGAAGTAAATCAGACACGCAGGTTAAATATCACATGGTTTCACTTACGTGAGAAACCCCAAATACAAAGAGCAAACAGATAATAGGAAGTAGGGAGATACAGTATATCTTTTTTCAAATGGGAAGAGGATCATGAGATGGAGAGAGAAGGGAGGGAAAGGGGATAAAAAAAGAATTGAGATGTGTTATATAAATGTACCAAATCCCTATAAGAAATGTAATCATTATGTACTACAAACATACTCATAAAAAATAAAAAATAAAAAATTCTGATGATCACTTATTTGATGGGAATATATGATTGTACACTAATAGGCCTTGCCAGCTCTTGTGCAAGTAACACAACCAAGAGATCTTTGTGAACAAATTTGCTGATTCAAAGTGCTGTTTTCTAGAAATTTATTGATCTTACAAACTCTTCTACAACCTTTATTTTTTTAGTCTACAAATATTTCCTGAATACCAAGTATGTGCCAGGCACCAAAAATACAGATGGACAGAGAGGTATATTTTATTCCCTCATGAGAATAAAATAACCAACTGGTGGAAGAGACAGACACCTCACATAAACAAATAAATTGTGGAGTGAGTCTTATAAATGTTTTACAGCAGATAAAGTGAATTTAGGAATGAGATTAAACAGATGAGATCAGCATTAAGTACTAAAGCTAGAGAAGATTGATTTTCATGAGCATTTGTGTCCCTAGGGCTGGGCCAGTGCACTGTCTTTAGAAAGGTTAAAAGCAATAATAAAACTTAGCCCAGCATGTTTTTTATTATTACCGTGCATTGGCAATTTTTGATGATGTTGATGATAAAATACACCTCTCAGAAAAAGAGAAATACTTTGTTGAAGTTCTAAATAATTGCTACAGTTACTGTTGAGCTTGAAGACTATGTGCGTGAGCTATAGGTTATCATATTTCATTAGTTTTTTTTTTGAATACACATTATATGTGGAAGTTAATTTGAAGAACTAGGTGTATAATTAGATCCCAACGTATACAGACTCAGTCTAAACCTTTCTATCATTAAGTTGCTTTTCTCAAGTATTTTGTCACAGTAATGGGAAACTGATTAACACATGGCATAAATAATCTGAGTTCAGCTCAAACTCTTTTTGTATTTCCAAGGCTTTGGTTCTTTTGCATAATATTCAGTCCTCCTGATGTTCTAAACACAGATCATATGTAAAGCATTCAGTTATGTTCATACTGAGGACAGGAAATTTAAAAGAAAGGATTTACTTGTGAGTTTCTTTCCTATTTCTAGGGTAATTGCTCCTAAGCTCACATAAAAATTAAACACAACTAGAAAATGATATTCTGGACATGAACCTCTATTCTACTGAAGGACATGATACTGCTGAAATTATAGACTCATACTTTTTGGGTAAAAGTCAAAGAAATTAATCTCTTGTTTGTGCTATCTCAATTACTTTTCTTATTGCTAGGGCAAAATACCTGGCACCCACAAGTTAAAAGAAGAAAGGTTTATTTTACCTCCCAGTTTGTAGAGGTTTCAGTTCATAGTTAGCTGGTATCAAGGCAGGGCAGCATGGCAGAAAAGAGTTTATAGTGTGGCAAGCAGGAAGCAGCTAGCAGTGAGCCTTCAATAGCCTTTTCCCTTTCATTCCATTCAGGCTACAAGCCTATTGGAAGGTACCAGCCACACCCAGGGTGACCCTTCCTATTATCCACACCCAGAACCCTGCTAAGCCAGTGGACTAATCCAGTTACCACACTCATAATCCAGCCACTCCCAAAAGCCTCACCTATGAGTGAAAGAGGCTTTGAGGGGATATCTTTATAGAAGCCATAACAGGTTCTTTTTGCAAATCATTCTCCAAATCTTTAAAGGGTTCACTGTCTTGGAACAGTTTCTTTATGTGTGATATTTTCTGAAATTTGGAAAAAATTATTCTCTCTATCAATTTTGAAAAGATTCATTGATGGGAAAGACTGTAGATTATAAGTATAACAAGTTAAACATTTCCCCAGGCACAATAGTGTGTTCATTTTGAAGCTCTGTATACAGTGAAGATAAATTTTGAAAAGTTAATTCCAATCTTTGATGTACTACCCTATCCGAAACAAAATGTATACACAAGAAGATCAGTAGGTTTTACTCTTTGCTAAAGCTATTTTTCATTCCTGTGTTAGCTATTTCCTAGAGCAAATTTTTAGAGGTTAATCAAAAACACACACAGTTCTAGAGTCAGAAGCAGCTTTGAAAAAATGTGCATGAAACACCAAGCTTTAAAATCTTTTCCTTGAAAAAAATCAATGCACAGAACTTTTGGAGAAGCCAAATAAATACGCAATGTAAAAAAATGTAAGAAAATGGACACTTACATAGGAAAAAAGATGCAAATTTTGAATACTAGAAATAACAACAAAATATGCTGGTCTGACATTACTAAAACTTTTTAAAGAACAATGTGTGAATGCCTCAATCATTTTCACAAGACTAAACACCTACTCTAAAGCAATGAATTGATAATGTCAATGTTCTCTATCATCCATTGATTTTTCTCTTTTTGTAGGAGAAAATTTTCTGATATTTTTTCCCAAATATAACATTTCAATTAATTTTCTAAGTAGGATATTCCATTAGAAGCTATTCAAAGGATGAGACATTTCAAAGCCACTATAGTTGATCTGAAAGATCACATTGTGTATTTTATAATTTCTGGAAATTACAGTGCAACAGGATTTTATGATTACACCAAACATATCCTTTGTGTTTAAAATATGGAACACTTCATGATTTTGTGTGTCATCTTTGTGCAAGGGTCACACTAATCTTCTCTGTATCATTCTAATTTTAGTATATGTGCTGCCAAAGCAAGCACAAAACATATCCTCTTAAAAATATTTTCTGAATTTCTTTCATATCTATTGCTTCATGTAAAAGAAAGCTTTCAAAATTAAAATTTAAAATAATTTAATTAACTATAGTCGACAAATCATATACTCTCTATTAAGCTTGATTGTTATATTTCATTGTGATGGATCAATATATAAGTAAATGTTTTTTTCCTTTTTTCCAAAAGCACATGAATGTAATTACAAAGTATTAATCCTTAGGGGTGGGAAGTCAGTCATTTAAATGGTAGGCCTAAGAACATTCCATGTAGAAAGAATAGCACACTCAAAGACCAGGACTTATGAAGGAACATGGTGTACTTGAAGAAGAAGAGGTGAGCATGGCTGTAGTAAAGTGGAAAAGCGCCTTAGGTTGTGCCTTGAGAAACAAGTAGGAACCCAACCACAGAGTACTTCATAGGCAATGGAAAATTAAGTTATAAAATTTAAGTTATAAAATTTAAACTGTATTTTAAGCACACCAAAAAGAAACTGGAAGCACTTAAGTAAGAAAATAGTATGACAAGATTTGTGTTTTTAAAAGATAACTCTGAGTACAGTGGTAAAAATAGTTTGGATGGGGTAAACATGAAAATGTGGAGACCGATAACAAGGCTTATTTCCATAAACAGGAAGTGGTTGTGGCTTAGAAAAAGTGGTAGAAGAAGTAAAAGAAGTGGGAGAGTGGAACATTTCACTAATAGATTTGGAAACTATATTTGAGATAGAACTGGTAGAACTTGCTCATGAATTAAATAGATGTGAACAAGAAGAGGTAGAATCAAGAAGTTCCAGTTTCCTGCTTCAAACAACTGGTTGAGATGGAGGAGAAATTAGTTTAGTGAGCAAGATCCTCATCTCAAAGCTCAAAGGCAACCTCACAGGATAAAGTATGAAGAGAAGGAGAAAATACAAAATGATACCCTCGGGTTAAAAAAAATTATCCTATTGAGAAATTCCAAGGGTCTAGCCCATATTTTCATTTCACACATTGGGGATCAGACTCAAGAGTAAAGACCACTGTTCAATGGGTCAGAAGACACCTCCTGGGTTAGATTCTTTGGCTATCTACTATCCCAAATGCCTCACCCAGATTTTATTTATAATCCTTTCCCTTTACACCCTCTTTCAGTTTTCAGGCTATGTCTGCTAATAAGCCCACAATCTTATTAAGGGCACAGACAGGAATGCCAAGAAATCCCTTCCTACTTTCAGATTTCTCTGGCTGAGAAGCACATGCAATGCTGTCAATCAGGACATTTTCATACAAGCTTTATTTTCTAAGGAGAATATCACCTCCTAGCCGGGTGTGATGGTCAAGCCTGCAATCCCAGCACTCAGAGGCTGAGGCTGGGCCACAAAGTGAGTTCAAGGCCAGCCTGAATTACACAGGCTTGGAGAGTGAAAGAGAAAGAGAGCAAAAGAGAGAGAGAGACCAAAACCTCCTAGTAGGCTTCTAGGCTCTTTCAGAGAATTTTAATTATTCAAACAATTCATCCAGGAAAATACTTACTCAGTGTCTACAGTTCCGTAAGCTATGAACCATTCAAAAGCATAATACTTGATTCTTAGCACCAGGAAGTTTTAAATTCAGTTGGAGAAATTAAAAAGCATATGTAAGAATGAAGTGACAATGCTCGTCAGTGTAAAGATCTGGCATCAGAATAGGTAGCTGGGAAAATAAGACCCATGTATGTCAGAAAGGTAGCTATCCAGGAGAAAGAGCAGGAGAAAGAAAAAATTATGGGACTAGAGATGAAAATTGAAGAACCATTTGGCTTTATAAAAGACAATAAGGAGGGCAGATTTAAATTTGAACTGAGAGAAACAAACTCAGCTCAGGGTCTGACCTAACCAAAAAGAGATCACAAGTTTTAATGAAGATCAGTTGATGATTAGATTTCATGGAGGCAGAACAGCTAAGCAGAGACTACTAATTTTTTATTATACCTGATTTCACACATCACAGCAGCTCTATGAGGGGGTACTACTGCAGCTCCATTTTACAGATAAAAAATTGAGGAGCAGAATGTTATTTAACTTGCCTTGATCACACAGCCAATTTGATTGTAGTTCTAAGTTTCAAGTTCACCTGTAGATCCTGGGCCCTTAACCACGACAGCATGTGGCCTCACACAGAGCGCTAGAGGTTTATAACAGTCAGACAGCAGCATCAAAATGACCCTGACAAAGTTCTGAGAATAATGACTAGGTACAAAAAAAAGCCACTACCAACAAAACACTGCAGAGACAGTCCGATTGCAAAAACAAGCTGTGTAAAAAGCCAACTTCAAAACAGTAAGGATGAAGATAATCATGGAAAACAGGTTCTTTAAAGACATTGCACCTGATTTGGAGAGCAAGTGGGATTAAAAGAAAGAAAAAAAAAAGTCAGACAAGGGAAGCCACAGTTAATCCTTCCTAAGACACTGTTGTCAGAAAGCTGGTCTGGCTCCCCCTGATTTCACTACTCATGTGGTTACTTCTGCCCTTACATTGTAAGGAAGTCACACCAGGCTTCAATAGGAGAACAAATGGAAAAAAAAAACTGATAGCACAGACTCAGCAAGAAATTCTTAGAGCACATCAGGAACCCATCTTTCTATCCTCCACTTCCAGGGGTAAAGGACAAGGATAGTCATTAGAAATTAACAAGAAACTGGAATAGAAATTAACAAGAAACACTGAAGTTCAGAATGAGTGGCTGGAATTTGGTCTTGGAAGTAGTTTGGAGCCTTTGAAAGTTCTTGAGAAGGCAGAGAACAAAATTGGCATATCAAGTATCCCACCCTGACTGTGGTTTACAGATCGGATTGGAAGCAATAAAGAAAAGCAGTAAG
This sequence comes from Heterocephalus glaber, assembly GCF_000247695.1. The sequence continues at coordinate 388,099 of NW_004624736.1, forward strand.
TAGCTAAGTTTATAAGCAATGAAGACAAGAAGACATATAACCCAGGATCAAGAGGATTTAAGAAGGCAGCAAAAATAATGATAGAAATATGTGTTTCCAGGAGAAATCCAAACTTTCAGGAATGATTTCTAGCAACTCTGGGAGAATTTCTTCCCATAGTGCAAGTAGTTTAAAAGACATAGGGTACTTTTGTAGCTCAACAACATGCTGAAAAGATGAGTCCCTTGGAACAGAGGTAAACCGTGTAATTTTAAGTCGACTCATAGTTTCCCCTGAAAACATTATTTCACCCATGATAAATATAGCTTTAAGCAGAATCTTACATGATTCATGTGGCTGTAACACACCCCACTAGGTTTTCTTTCTAAGAGAGCCATGAATCAACTGTCTTTGTCTAAGAACTGGGACAATTTGCAAGAATCAGCTGAACAGATAATAGATACACCTTAAGCATGAATAGTGATACTGGAAATAAACCATTTCTACTCTGCTGTGAAAAATTTAATAGTAATCTTTTTGCTTCACTGTATCTTTGAATACTCTAAATCTTTGTAGCAAGCTGACAACTACATTATTGGTCTTTGTTGTTGTTGTTGTTGTTATTGTTTTTCCTTAACCAGAATTTGCAGAAAAATTTTTTAGTCATTTAGAGTAGAAAGCAAAAGTAGCTAAAAATAACCTTTACAGTCTTGTAACTTCAGTTCTGTCCATTCAGCCAATCTTAAGAGGCCAAGGGAAATGGAATCCACACAGGCTTGTGCCATTTGTCATGTTAGCTCTGGAGAGAAGCTCAGAGCACAGACCTATTTGAGATAGCTTATGCAAACAAAGGGAATTTAAGGTAAGGGTACAAGTCACTCTCACAAAATCAGACACAGAAACAGCTAAGTCTCATAAACAAATGACCAGAGACTCAGACTCTCCTCTCTCTCTCCCTCCCTCTTAAGATTGGCTGAATGGACTCAGTCCAGAGTGAAATGGCTGCTGGGAGACACCTCTGGGGGAGGATATTCAGGAGAAAAATAGGAGGGGAAACAGCAGTCTCTGCTTAAAACAGCAGCTCATACCAATTGCCAGACCATACCGTCTTCCTCCTTCAATTTATTCCTGAGTTTCTGGGCAAATTAAATCATAGTGACTGTCCAAAGTTCTTTTAGAGCCAGGGATCTCACCTGAGTTTCATAAGACCTCCCAAACCTTTCTTAGTGTATGCATTGTGCGCTATGCGGGTTCCCCGAAGGCATACACTTCACAATAAGGTGAACGCAAGAAGGGAGAACAAGCAACGGAGCTGGAACTAGCACCTAGCTCATAGGCTAGGGAAAAGTCAGGCCTTATCATAGAATGTAACCTCTTCCCACAAAACCTCCTTCTCCCCTTCCCCCAACCCCCGAACCCCCACATGTATCCTAAGCCATCATTTTCTGGCAGAGCAGAGGGACGAGCTCTTTGACACTAAAACAGGATCATCTACCCAGGACAGCCCAAGCCTATTCTGGTGGACTGACTCCCTTTCAGAAATTGACAGACACAGTCATTCAAGATAGCTGACCTTGTCTTTTTCCCTCTTGGGTATTCATCAAGCACTCAGAAAATGTAGTTTCATTAGTAAGCTCTAACAGACTACACTTGTATTTTGTCTTTCTGAAGATTAATTTAAATCTACCCAAGGAAATTAAAACCTTCAGCACTCTTCTTCAAGTCTCATCATAGTCTACTGTCCTAGTCATCATGGCCCCAACCCAGCACGGTTCCTGAGAATCCACTTCATGTCACCTCATTTCTATCACAGAGTCATGGCTGTGCCCTTGGGGTCATGATTGTGGCTTCAAGATCATTTAGCTAAAACTATGGAAAAGAATGCTTAATCAAAACTTCTGCTACTGTTCTGGCAGACTAGTTAGTGTGAACCAGTCCTCTCACAAAAGATGGCTAAGAAAACCGGATGAAATTTTAAGACTAAAATCTTGGAAGCATCCAAGCACTGAAAGCATGCTAATGAATTACCATTTGCAGAGGCAGATGTGACGGGACTCTAGACAGGGAAGCTTGGCACTTGTGCCATTTTTGAGTGTGGTATATTCCCCAGTAGAGAAAAGGCCCACAGGTTACTATAGTTTTGGTAGGTTCACAGAGTTAAGATAAAAATTAGTGTTTAAAGCCAGGCGAGGTAGGAATTCACTAAGTAAACTATCCTCCACTTTGGACAAGAGGCTCAAAGAGCCGCACCCTAGAAGAAAAGGTAATGGAGAACTAAATTATTTCTTTTATGAACTAAAGATATGCTGAGTGGCCTGGAAAATGTTAAATCTGGAACTTGGGTTAGTGTCATCTTAAATTATTAGCATTCCCAGGCACATAATTAAATTAATTTTTTAAATTTCTT
>NW_004624736.1:399594-418006 GCF_000247695.1 Heterocephalus glaber
GTTTCTGATCTCATCTATTTTCTTATCTGTTTCTGCTCTAGAGCTTCTAATCATGTCTTTCACTCTGCTCACCATGTCTGTATTTATCTGGGAGATTATTTCTGTTTTGAAATTTTCTAGAGCTTCATGCATGTGCTTTGTTCCTTCCTGTGCTATCAGTTCAGGGTATCCAAATGGTTGCTTATCAGACTTTTCCACCTCATTTTCCCCAGAATTTCCTTTTTGTGGCATGGAAGCCTGCGTTTGTGCCTTGCTTAAGTGTCTTCTTAGTTTTGTTTTTGGTACTGTCCTTGATTTAATTCCTCGGTTGATATTTCAAAATTGCTTAATGTAGGTATCTTTGTTGCTTATGTTAAAAACCCTTGTGTAATAATTGCTTTTCAGAGGTGTCTTCCAGATATAGCTTGTGTTTGGGTTTCGAGACTCTAATGACTCTGAAGCTATTATATTTTTCTTATACCAGGAAGGAAAACTAATTAGATCAATCACAACATGTTAGCCCAAATGATGTAGTCAGCAATACCACAGCATCAAGCACAGCTTAGAAAATGACAATTTGTGGTAGTTATTAATCTATCACTTTTAACTATGTGAGTTAAATTAAAACTGAGGACCAATCCAACATAAGTTTATAATGAATAAACTCTTCAATATAGCATCTTTCCCCTTCAGGGTGGGGAGTTAAAAGGAGTTGGGGAGGGAGGGAAAGGCAAAAGGAACAGGTAAGATTAGCGGTGAGGCCAGAAGACACAGAAGGATCACACAAACTCTAAGAAGTTGTTAAAGGCAAGAGAAAAAGGCACAATGAAAGAACAAAGATGTGAATAGAATCACCTAACAGCAACAGGGAGGCTAGATACCAAATTTACTTTCCTTTAAACCTAATGATAATCAAGAGAAGGAAAAAGAGAAGAAAAAGACAATAAGGGAGAAATCCTAATTTAGTGCAGAAAGGAACAAATCGGGAGATGAGGAGCAATGTGGGACAGTGAGAGAATGAGTGAGAGAGAGAGAAAGAAAAGATAAAAGAAAGAAAAGTAAGAAAAGTAAAACTTTGAAGAGTAGAAAAAAAGTAAAAATTAAAAATAAGAGAAAAAAATTTTTTTTTCTTTTCTGCAAATAGCAATAGAAATTATGGGCCTCCTTCAGGGTATATCTCTGCTGTCACAGTAGGCAACGTAGGAATCCCTGTGCATATACAAGTCAATGAGTCTCAGCAAGCCAGCAGCAGACCAAGTACAGTGGTCTGATGTGCCTTTATTGCAGAGATTCTCTTTACTTTTCCTCTGAGCTTCAGTTTTCATCCAGGAGCCTGAGAAGCCCTCTTTCTGTTACTAACTTCTGCTCTATCTTGTGGCGCTAACGACAAGGGTCTTTATAATCTCCTGTGCCTCTGTAGTGTGGGACCAGGTAGCAGAGAGAGGGGACGGGACTGAACATCTAAGCGGATCTCACCGTGCTGTGGGCGTGGCCCGGGTCGGCCATGGAGCTTCAAGCTGCTTGTCTCACCTGGCCGGTCGCTGCAGCTTAGAGAGCGTCGGATGGGGGTGGCTAAATTAATTTTAAAACCCTCTTTGCTGGGCAAAATATTGCATCCTAGATTTCAAATAATTTGTATATATTATGTTTGAAAAATTATTTGCCAAAAATAAAATTATCGAGCACATAATCATAGGTAACCAGGGATATGTGAAAATTATACACTATGAATGTGTGCTACAAACAACAAATATAGACTTTAAGGACTCTAAGTACTGGAATTATTAAATAAAATTATAAACTACTATGCTTGCTAGGTTCCAGGAAATAAAGTCAAGCTTTAAATTCTGGCAGATATAAGTGGCAAATTAGAGCTCCTACAACTGAAAATTTTGATAACTACAATTAAAGAATTCAATAAACAAACTTATAGTATACTAAACATAGCTGGAAAAAAATTAGAGAATTGGAAGATAGGCCATAAGAAATTTTCAAGAATGATATACACAGACATAAAGATGAAAAATGCAAAAGAGAAAATAAGCATAGAAAATACATGGAATAGGTCTTACATGCTTTTCATCGGAATTGTAAAAGAAAAGAGGTAATAGAGGCACTATTTGGAAAGATAATAACTAAAATTATTCTGGACTTGATGAAAGACCATATTTTACTCTTCAGCTATGCAGCACAAGCATATAATTAAAAATGGGACATCAAATGTGGGTAATTGTGTACTCTAGCTAATATCCACTCATATACGCTCATCCCCAACTAGTTTTCTGTTGTTGGTCCACACAGGCCTAACTGTTCCTGCTACATCATTTATTTCTGCAGCAAGATGACTCTGAACTGCAGCTCTCTTGCATGACTAAGTAGCTCTTGGCCACATAAAATTTTTTTGGTGTTCCCACAGGTCCTTGGGCTTTCAGAACATTCCGTGAGGCTCTGTCATGTGCAACTGTCCAGAAACACTACAATGCTATTTCCTGTATTTCCATTTCACCACGGTTGTATAGAAATAATGGATTCTGCCTTAATCTCCAGACCTGATTCTGTGGGCCTTTCTGACTTTCACTGCCAAAATCTCTTAGTGAGGAGAAGATGTCTTTTATTCCCTACCCTCAGAACCTGGGCAGAGTCCTACTGAGGGTTCCAAGTTTTCAATCTCTTATTGTTCTCTCTTTTCTCCTAGAACTTTCTATGTAGATAACTTTGCACGTAGATTCAAGTGAGAAAAATCGGTTTAGTCTAATCATTTTATTCTACATCATCTCTTATGTGCAGGAAAGTGAATCTATTACCTGAAAGATGAACATTTGACTCTTGTTAAGTGCTTTGCTGGTTTACTTCTTCCCAAAGGCAATAATTGCCAAAGAATGAAAAGGGCAAAGGCAAAGAATCAAGAAAATCAATTAGGGAAGAAACTTGCATGGACATCTCTAGGTATTGTTTTACAACATATGAAGCCAGAGTTCTTAACTAATGTGTACATGCCCACACATACACACACACACACACACACACACACACAGAGCCTATAAATTTATACACAGTTATTCAAACTATAGCAATAGCTACATGCCTACATGCCTTCTAACTCTATGTGTGCGCGTGTGTGTGTGTATTGTAGGCCCTTACTTGAATTATTCTAAAATTAATATAAACTTTATAATTTTTTTATCTTTTTGGGGCTTCATGCTTCTTGCCAGGCCCTTATTAGATCAAAAATAGCAGAGTCATTTTACCAATTATTTGTCTAAACTTATAAGAAATCTATCATGTAAATGTAACAATGATCATACTGGAGGCTAGTCTTCAGGCCCACCTGTCCTAGGAACCCAGGAAATTTAGAAAATTAACTTGTGCACCCTGAAAGCTGTGGGAAAGGGGTATTAGTGGCTTACAGCCATGTCTTGAGCCCTCAAATTCAGAACTTTCAGAACGACAGGAAATGATGTCAGCCCATTTGGGCTGCTGTAATAAAATAGTGTAGACTGGGTAGAGAACAGACAACAGAAATTTATTTCTCACTGTTCTGGAGGCCAGGAAGTTCACCATCAGGACATGACCAGATTAGTATCTATAGAGGACGTGCTTCCTCATAGGCGGAAACTTCTCATTGGGTCCTTACATGGTGAAAGGAGCTAAGGAGCTCTCTGGGGCCTCTTTTATAAGGAGTAGCCCTAAATTCTGATGGGGAAGAAAAAACACTTGAAAACAGGAATATTGAAGGACATGAGCTTCTTTCCAGGTCTCGGAAGAAAACAGAACTATCTAAAGGTATAGGGATCACCAGGCCACATTTGGTGACCTGTAATGCCTCATTACTTAGTGAGAGAGCCTCAGTCTAGCAGACAGAGGTAGAGCATTCAGAGGAGATGCCTTTTCTCCTTGCAACAGAAACACCCTGGTGATTGTAGCTTGATGGCAGCAGCAAGCAGGACAATAACAAGATCTCCTACAACAAGCTGGGACAGAAAAACAGTCTGAGACTACAGTCGCAGAGGCAGCAGGGAAACAGAACATGTGCTAGCACTTAGGAAGCAGGCAGTGTCTGCAGAGGCAACCATAGCAGGAGGCCAGCAACAGGAGTGAGTCACCAGGCTGGGGGAGGGCAGTGGAAAGAGGCAGCTCTCCTGCTGGTAAACAGCCCTGGACAGCTGAGCCACACCAGGAAATGCCAGAATACCAACCTTTGGTAACACAGAAGATTGTTAGGCTCTACCACAGAGCTGCCACATCAGAATATCTGGGGGGTAAAATCCAGACATGAGCATTTTAAACAAGTTCTTAAGGGCCTTTAAGCAGTACTACCCATAGATCTAAGCCACTGGGCACTTAGCCCAGGGTCCTGACTTTTACAGAGATCAACACTGGCCTTCTTCCTGCCTCAGTCCTCATAGAGGAGTGGGACTTTTATGCTCACCTAGTGGGACTTATGCTCACCTACGCACATGCCTCCCTCAACTGTGATTCTGGTACCCAGGACTCTGGATTGTCTATCAAAATGAACTTGGGCGCATACTCCCAAAATAGGGAATATGGACCTCTCACCTGGCCTCTTCTCCTACTAGCAGGCCCCACTCATAGGTGTGCACAACTCCAGAACAAGGGTGTATCGAGGGGCAGCTGCTCAGTGGGCACAGAGATTGGACATGCATGTTGGCCTGATCACATTTGTCCTCCCAGTCTGTCACACTGGGCAAGAACAGGAGCAGAAGAGAAGGGTAGGCCTCTTCACTCGTGACCTCGACCTACTGATGACAAAGACATCTGCTGGCCTAATTAGACACTTGCTCACTTGTTTTGGCTATGTTTAGCTGGTTTTGCTTTTTGAGTTTTTTGGTTTTTGGTTTTTTGTTTTTTGTTTTTTGGTCTTGTTTTACTTTCTTTTTAAGCACTAGAGAGCGAAAGGAAAGCTCTTTGGATCAAAATACCAATTATGAAATGAAAGAACGAATTCTGGAGTTTAATCCTAAATCCTACTGTCAATTCACAAGGTTTGATCTTTCTCATGGTAGATGAAGTTTTGGGAAACAAGGCTGGCATAATTAAGTCATATCTTAAAACACTAAATTGGTAAAGCCACTTTAGTGTTAAGTAGTATCTGGGGAATGTTCTTCAATTCTGCTCTTTGTCCTAGACTGAGAGGACCGGTAAGATTTGATGAATATCCTCAAAGCAAAATACACCTTCTGTACTAGGTGGATAATTCAAGTTGTACACATGAAATGCAACAATAACAGCTGTGCTGTGGGGGAGGGGGGAGGATATCATTTTAAGTGCTAATGTGAGAGCCCCAGACAATGCTAACTGCAACAAGAATTTGACAAATCTTCAACAAGATCTTTTCCTTCTATTCTCAGTTTTTCCAACTTCTAGAGTACACACACACACCTACACATCCTCCAAAATGAGAGCCTAGTGCTCTCAACTTTCAAGAACAAGCAAGACTAGCAGATGACATTCTGTACATCAACACTTAGTCTCCAGTTAAGAACTTTCTTTTTTCATGTGAGAAATGTATTCTCAGGAGAGGAACACAACAACTCAAAAAATTTGTTTTCCTTTCAGCGATGATCCATCTACTGAGGCTTGTCATCAATGACAAGCTCTGCATTTGTCAGTCACAGATGGCTCTGATAGGCTGAGTGTCATCATTGTTCTTTTCTGGGTGGAAGATTGAGCAAGAGAATTTAGAAGAGATTAAGTTATTCATGCTATTATTAAAGGTGTTTGTATTGCCCTAAACTCACTGAAACACAAGCTTAAGCTTCCTGAGTCAGTATTCACATTACCCTGGGGTAGTATAGTATTGTTTTGTTTTTCTTTTTTTTTTTTTTCCAATAGAGTATGCCTCAAAGGACAAAGAACAGCAGAGTCAGGAAGCAGTGACAAGGAATAAGCTAGAAAATTCCAGCTGCCCTCCTAACCTACTTATAAGGAATAGATATGACTCATTTTTTAAGATGCAAACAGATGGTGACTCAGCTAATAAAATCCCATGCAAAATTTAACCTCTCCAGGACCTTGTTTCCTCCTCAGGAAAACAATAAAATAAGTTGTTATATTTGGACACCTGGATAGTATTGTTAAATACTATTATGGAAAAATGGGCTTACATTTTTTTTTTACTTTTCTGAATGCGCTGTTACTTATGTCCTTGAGCCAGCCCTTTGTGTAACATATCTATCGACAGAAGGCAAACTGTACAAGAGAAAGCTCCTCACTTCAAGCTCCAGCTGCACAGATATACAGTGGTCTGGTGCTTGGAGACACGAGGAATTTGGGGGAGGGGAGAATACTAATTAATAAATTCATGAAATCACCAAAATATAAGGGTTGAGAATCCTGAGTTTTAATCCTGGCTATACAGTAAGTACCTATTGGACCTTGGTACCTACATAAAGTCAAGAGGTTGGTATTCTAAAGCCCCATCTCCCTTTATGGTTTTATAATTCTAGTCTTTTTTTAATGGAAAATATATGACTCTCATCCCCATTATCTATTTACCACAAGAATAGGCATTTATATGAGATATAATTTTTTAAAATTTTCTTTCCGTGTAGACAGAGGAAGGTATAGCTACAGGGATACAAGATCAAGGATAAAGATATATAATAGACTTAAAACAGTTCCTTACCACATTTGGTTGTTGTGATTACATGAGATCACATCCTTGAACGGTTTATCATATATTATTGTGCTCTACAAAAATGTTGTCATGATTACTAATAAGTAAGCATATCTATCCAATAAACATTGGTCTGGCACATACTACCTACCAGGCATTGTGCTCAACATTAAAAAGACACTCATCCTGTTTTCCTAGGGCTCACAGGAAGCCAAAAGAGGTCAAACCAAATGATGACAACATTAATACTTAAAATTACTAACATTTTGAACAGTTGAGGACTAAATTTGAAAAAAATCCTAAAGCTATGTTTTTCCTTTATTTTTAAATATTATGCATGCATCCTTTTATGTGCACCTGCCCCAAACCTAAAGAAAAACAAACCAGAGATTCTACAAAAGCTCAACTGAATTCAGCAATAGGTAAAGAGATTAAAAAACGCTACAGTCTATTAACTGTTGGGACCAAGAATAGGGGAGCGTATTTAATGGACTCCCCACTATGAATGAGTGAGAAATGGATGATGATAACCTCGCAGTAAAGAGTAATAGAAGATTGAGCTTGGGCTGTGACCAATGTGTTCCACAGACTTATGGCTCCAAGTTCAGGGTCCACTGTCCCTCCTCTCACTTTATGTTTCAGATTCCTTTAATCTGTGCTGTTTCAGGCCTCCCTGCATTTTCTCATCCCTGTTCTTATCCTGGAACAAAGACTATAATTTCCCCATTACTCCTCTATCTTCTTTCTTCTCTTCTCCTCCCCTTCATCTTTTCTCCTTCACTTTGCCCACAGACTATTACCGAGTACTCAGGATGCAGCCCTCCCACATTTCTTTCTTGAAGAAGTTCTTCCAAATTTCCCTCCAGTCCACTTCCTCACACCCCAAATCTCTGTGAGGTCCCCTGTACTCCTGCCAGTCCTGTGGCATTATCATGGCATATGAAAAACTCCGGTTCCTTCATCTATTTCTTTCATTAGTCAATTGTAGTTTTCAATTGCACACATTTTTGTTTTTAATTGTAGGTATTTTTGTCCCTCGGGAGGCATTTGGCAATGTCTGGGGGCATTTTTTTCATTACCACCACTAGGTAGAGAGAGGAGCTACCAGCAGGCCCTGGGAAAAGTCAAAGGCAGGGGTGCAGCTAAACGTCTTAGAATCACAGGACAACCCTCCAAAGCAAAGGACTATCCAGCTCTAAGTGTCACTTTTGCTGAGGCTGAGGAGCTGCACCAGACTGAGTTCCTTTAAAGCATAACCTTATTCTGCCCAGTTCAGCCAGCTCCAATCATGATCCCCTGTACTTAGTAGGAATCTGATTTCAAAATCACAGTAAGTTAAATTTGAAATTTTAATTGAAAAAATTTACTACAGTTCTATGCTATAACTAATAAGCAATTTGAACACATACTACAAATCAAAAGAAAATTAATATTTTTGGTAAAGTAAGTCACACACCCCCAATATATCTCTTACTCTTCTTCCTGTTCAGCTCTTTCCATATGCTTTCCCTTCTATTCTGTTTATCTTGTGCCTATCTTCTGTACTTTATTATTGTGTTTGTGTGAGTTCCACTCTAAAGTAGTAATTTATTTACAATACATTAATTGGCCTACATTTGTTTGTTTGTTTTTTAACTCCCTTTTAGGAAGTGAATATTTTTTTTATCACTTTATTAAATTCTTTTATTGGTACATTGTAGGTATACAACACAATTACATTTCTCATTGGGAATTGTACCTTTACATAATGCATCTTGGTTCTTATTTTTTCCCCATTCCTAGCCCTCCCTTCACCTCCTCCACCCTTCACTATTTACAAAGACTTTATTTCCATTTTTTCCATTTCTCAGCATTTTTCCTTTCCCTTCTTTTCTTTCCCCTGCCCCTCCCACTACCCCTACCCCTTTGGACCTTTTCTATTTTCCATTATCGATTATTCATTCTAATCATTGGTACATTTTAGGTATACAATATAATGACATTCATCATTGGAAGGATAGAAGGGAATGGGATTAATATGAGAAAATGGAAAAATAGGAACAAAATCTTTGTAAATAGGGAGGAATGGAGGGGTTGAAGGGAGGGCTGGGCAAGGGTGAAAAATAAGAACCAAGAGAGGCTATGTAAAGGTGCAAATTTCCATTTGTTTGTTTTAGGGTTTCATTCCATTTAACTTTAACATTTAAGCATATCAGTTTCTTTATGGCATGCTGGATATTCCAAGAAAAACAAAGATGAACAAGAAATAGTCTATTATAATGAGGGAGATTTCTGGAGTAGTAGAAGAGCAGATGAAATACAGGTTTCATTCTCATTAATGTGAACAAGGACTGTTTCCTAGAGAAGGCCTTTGATTTGGGTCTACATATGTGCTTCATAAATAATTTTATATACATCACACATATGTAATCATATGTAATCATGCTGTCTTTCCTTACCTGACATCTAACTTCACTGTAAGTGTCGCCTATTAGGACAATCATTCCTGCTTCTGCCTAAGTTTCAATAACCTCTGGAGGGCTCAAGGATCTGCATTTCTGCCAACTTCTCAGGTGCTCCTGGAGCTGCTGCTGGGTCATCGGGCCATACCTGCAGGATCTCTGCTCCAAGATACTCAGCCAGATAACTCCTTGCCTGAGCAATGCACATTCTTCTCTTGGCTAAAACAATAAATTTTCACTGAAAGCAAATAGCTTATGGGTTTTTGCAAACTGGAGGGCAGAATCATATTCCAATCTATTCCTATAAATAAGGAAGAGCTCAATTTTCAAAGATAAGTTGTCAGAACCATTTTATTATACCCAGTGCCCTAGGGAAACATTATTATTTATTGGAAATATATCGTGATTAGCACAACATGCTTGAAGATATTTATAATTAGGAACAAAAAAAATGTATTTATTGATGTGTTAAACACAAGAAGTAATATCCAGAATTGTATTTCTCATAGCTATAATATATATTTAAAATGCTGTCAAGTTTTATTTTTTAGAGCTTTTTGGTTAGTTGAATTCAATATTTCTTTCTATTATTACCCACATTATTTTTCTTTTCTTTCCCCCTTTCAATCCATCTTCTTTCTATCCTCTATGTCTATGTCATCTTAGAATTCGAATTTGGTCTTCTAGGATATTTATTCTCTTATCTGGGTGCTCACTATCATGTCTTCAGTGATTTCTCAGAGCTCTAAAACACATTGAACTGCATTTTTGTGTACAACCTCTTTGCACCTGTTGTTTTGTAATGTCAGCAATTTTTAAATTATAGGTGTGGCTTTCAGCTGATCACTGGACAAACATGAATGTGTATTTATAAAGCCACTCTGCCATAGTTTAGATCTTGACTGCCCTACAAAGGCCTGTGTGTTAAAGGCTTGCCTGTGGCGGTGCGGCTGAAGGGAAGGAAGTTAGGTCACTGGGAGTGCGCCCTTGTCCCCTTGAAAGGACTAGTAGGATCCCATCCTCTTGTTTCCCTTTTCACTTCCTGGCCACCATAAGGTGGAGAGCTTTGTTCTAGCGCACACTCCCTGCTATGACATTCTGCCTTGCCACAGGCCTAAGAAAATGAGGCAAATCAACCATGACCTGAAATCTCCAAAACTGTGAGCCCAAATAAATCTTTCCTCCTTATAAGGTGTTATGTCACAATGATGGAAAGAACACACACTTATGCCTACTGAATATTTGGAAAAGGTATTCAAGTACACATATCCCTTCTAGAAAAGCATATTATTATTCTCTCCTATATCCAAGAATAAGAATTAACTTATTTAAACTTTCTCACCAAAAATGCAGTCAGTAAAAGAGGAGGAAATTGGGACCTTACTGAAGAAACATTTTTATTGGGAATATATTTTATAGGTGACTCTAAGAAAACTGTCACAGATATTTCTCATTTCTTTCTCTTTTTTTTTTTGTCTTATCGCAGGACATGAAATAAAAAATATTATTGATTTGGTATGTTACAATAATAAGATTGACATAATGAACTTCCTTCGTTCATCATTTGCTCACTAGAAGCTTCTCAGAAGGCCCTCTTCCCCTAAACTGTAATAAGAAAATTATAAATTCCTTTACTTTATTGCAGATAGCTTTTATGTTGAGGTTGCATTGTTGAAATGCCTGGTTCTTTCTGATTTTTATAACTTAGCACCCTAACATCTGTCATCTCAGTTTACAACATGGTTTCAGGGACACAGTGACTTGAAAGTGGATTTTCCAAAGGTTCTTTGCTATGCTGGCCTATTCTGCACAACTGAGGAGCTATTTCTTATACCTTTTTCTAATGTTAATATACTTTAGGCTTTTGGCAGAAGTCCTTCTGCCCAAAAAGAAAAGAAAACAAAAACAAAAACAAAAAACAGATCAGAGGATCAATGGAACAAATCAGAAGATGCAGAAACAAGTCCAAACACATTCAGTCACCTTTCTTTGACAAAGAGACCAAACACCTTCACTGGAGGAAAGATAGTATCTTTAATAAATAGTGCTAGAAAAACTGGCTTTCCACATGCTGAAGATTAAACCTAGACCCATATCTTTAACCATGCACTAAACTAAAATCAAAATGTATTCAAAGATCTAAATATTAAAGCAGAAACACTAAATCTACTGGAAGATAGAATAGGTAGAATTCTTGAAGACATGAGTGTAGGCAAAGACTTCATGAACAGAAGTTTTTCTGGCCAAGGGATCCTATGAAACACATCCCAGTTCTCATCATTCTAATAAAGACAAGCTGTGGTACTAAATCAGGGGTTGCTTCAACTTCCTTTACCTCCCTAAATGTTTTATTGGAAAAGTTTCCTCAAACATTTGTATTAGTATATTAATCACTAACATGCACTGGGTAATAACCACACGTAATGAAGTTTTGTGTGCATTACTCCATTTAGCACTAATGCAGCAGCTATTAGTGTTCTCTTTTATAGATGAAGAAATGGAGCTTTTTAGAAGCTTAGTACCTTACCCAGCATCACATAGCTAGGATGCAACTCAAATCTGACATCAGAGCCAGAGCTCTTAGCCATAAAGTTAAACTACCACTCACCCTTTCTTACATTCCTCTTCCTAACCCCCAGGTATTTTTTTTTCTAAGTATTCTCAGTAAAATTGATTTGCAATTTACTGGCATGGGACTGGAATTAGTATTCTAGAATTTGTTGAAAGATGTTTCAGAGGGGAAAAGAAGGAAGAAGGTGGGGAAAACATGAGTTCTGCCCTCAAATAATGAAATACTCCAGACATATATTAAGCAACAGAAGCCTACAAGTCAGAACAATAAAACCATGTAGTGGCTGCTGGATAGAAGTCTGTTGAACTAAATGTAGAACCAAGGCAGCTCTAGAAGTATTAAGGAGCTCTGATGAGGAGTATGAATAGCATTAGATGGGAAAAGAGTCTATTAGGAAAATGTAGACATCTTTCTTACAATAGTTAACAGTAACTACCCATACAAGTTTCTATCATCCTAAAGTTCCAGAGGCTTTGTAAACATATAAATATTAAGGGGTCCAGCTTAAGAAAGTAGCTTATCACACTGAGAATGGCTTATTATTCACCTAAGCATTTATTGAATGCCTTTTACATATAAGCATAACACAACATATATTTTGAAGCTTTAATTTGTTCACAATATTGGCAAAAGTTGTTATGTAACTATTCAAACTGTGGTCACTGTGAAAATGGTAATCCATCCAATTACATTTTACAGCTTGTACTTCTACAAATCAGAAAAATTTACTTAGGAATTGTCAATTCTAGCTTTATCTCAAGTACCTACTTATTTCTGCTATTTAGTGGTTTTCATTTGAACAAGCTATGTCATCTTCAAAAACATAATCTTTAACCTTGTTTCCTGAATTTGGTATGTTTAAAAATATACTAAAATAAAAATGGTCTATGGATTCCCACAGGTCACAGTAAACTGAGTTGGATCTAGAATTGTCCTTTTATAGTAGAAAGCTTTAAAATTCTTCTTGCAAATTGCCCTAATGTACTTGAAAGTTCAAGACATTACATTTTATCACCATAAAACTAAAACACTTGATTCTTCTGACAAGCTGCATTTCTATTGTTTCAAATACCTTAGAGAATCTATACACAACTCCACAACTTCAAAATCCTTTTATCTTGGTAAAAGTAAAAAAAAAAGTATTATCTTATCAAAAATGCCTATAATAATAGAAGAATGAACTCACAAAATGAAATTTATTCCTCTATAATCAACACCAATTGTTATGGTTTGCATTTAGATGTCGCCCCAAAGCCTCATGTGGATGAGGTGGGACTTTCTTTTTCAGAGGTAGCTGAATCTGGAATGTGTGATGCTGGGGTTAAGGGCATCTTATTACTACACTACAGGTGAGTAAGTGGTTTAGTACCGCCCTAGTCTTGGTAGTCTGCATGGAATAAAAGAAGTAGAAAGACACAATGAAGTCTCTCTCCCTTGTTGCCCTTGTTGCTACTGTGTGAGCATCATGAACGCCTCTCTTGTTGCCTTTGCTACCTTGTGCCACCATGTTGTTTCTCCTCTATGAGGCCTATTTGCCATCTCAGCCTCAGAGTCAGCTGATTATACACTGAAACCTCTATGAACTGTAAGACAAATAGACCTCTTCTCCTTTAACTTTGGGTTTCAAGTATTTTGTCTCAGCAACAAGAGAAAAGTAACTAACACACTGATAATATCAAATGGCTACCATGATTACAAATTTTAGAAAGCATGACGATGCTCCACGTAAATACCAATATGAAAAAGAATTCTACAGTGAAATGAGACCAAGATGGAAAAGGAAGGCCCATTTATACAGGTGCCTAATAGTCCTGTTTTCTGAAAAAACTCATGAATCAAGTATGTCAGGCTAATCACCTCAATGTTTTCTCATTCCCTACAGTATTAAATCTGAATCCTTTATGATAGCTCTCAAAGACCTGACTGAACCTTACCTCTCCAACTTCACCCAACGGCATTTTCCAAAATCCTCCCTGCATTTTGTCATACCATGTTTCCTGTTGTTCTTTGTGTAGTGCATGGGAAAAATTGCAGGAATTTTCATTCAGTGATTAAAAATCCTTTTTACCCTTTCTGGTCTTCACATGTTGAGTTTTTTCCAATTGAAATGGCCATCTTTATCCATGCCATCTTCACAACTTAGGCTAAGAGAGAAGCTGTCCCATATCACCCTCCCAAAAGCTGCTACACACTTTTCTCTGTGTCACACAATATTAATATTATACTCTTTGTTATATTTGCTATCAATTTCCTTTTTAAATGGGAGGATCCTAGAGTCTCTGTCTTAGTTATCTTCGTATCTCAGGCCACAATATAGTTTCAGGCGTACAACAGAATTTAATAAATGTTAAACATTGTATTGATGTTGATTCCTTTACCGACACAAAATGTACAAGAGAAAGTCATCCCTATATATTTCATAGCTATCATTTCTGTTAAAAATGTATCTCCCTACAAAATCTCTCTATATTTTTCCTCTACTGAACCTTCCATTATATCAAAACTATTTGTTTTCCTAATGGGTATATTCAACAGGGTTTTTTTACACAGCACTATAATGATTAGCAAAAGAACACAATTCATGGTAACAGCTCATCTTACTTCTTAAAAAGTAAAGCAATCCAAATGTTACAAAAACAGTAATTATATATCTGTGTGTGTTTGAATACAAGTGCTATTACATAACTTAGAATAGAAGCATTACTAAAGTTATATTTGAGTTCTGTCATGGTTATCATGACTTATTTCACAAAGATCATTATAAAACTACTAATAAAATGATAATGAATAATATTTACCGAGGTGTCTATATTAGCTTGTAAGTACAAATAATGTCACATTCTCGGTTAAACTCTAATATGCCCTTGAAAGAATTTTAGTTCCTATTGAGGTTTTCTTCCTTCTGAATTGTCCAGTATGGTAGAATTGCTCAGGAGGGTCTTAGAAATCATTCCTGGTGATCATACACTGACACTCAAATTTGTGGTGCTATTATCCAGGCCAAAATTATAAAGACCATGCTCCTACTGATTTTTTTTTTAAAGATTATCCTCAGCCAATAATTTTCATAGGATGAAACTGGTGGAGTAATAGACCCTGTCCATTATGCCCTCTTTGTAAGACTTTCAAAAATATTGAACAAAAATGGGACAACATTAAAAAATGACAGAAGCATGGGGTTCAGGGATCCAAATACAATAAGATGAGCATTCATTTCTTTCTCACTGAAGTGGCACACAGGGTGGATTTATCCAGGCTGATTTCAAGGATCAACTGTGCCATTTTAACAACTTTTTCAGTCTCATGGACTCCCTAATCTGTGGCTTATACTTGAGTACAACTTGTCCAGCTAAACATTTTCCTTATGGTGAACTCTATATTACGGACTCATACAAGACTTCATACAATTTGTCACTTTGGGCTTCCATATCCAACACATACACACCCCAACCTCAAATCTATGATACCTGTGCACCCTATATGTGTATACTTGAACCCCAAGTTTGAAATATACTTAAGTATCTATCTCATTTTCCAGGAAGTTTCTTATCATCCTCTTAGAATCCATAATTGCAAATACACACTCCAGGGGAACAGGAGTGTCATCTAACTCCATGTCACAAAAGTATTCAAAACTCAACCTTGAATCATAGGTAACTCCCTTGTGACAGCAACTATCATTATAAGAAATATTTTCATTATTGGTATTTCCAGCTTTGGAGAAACCTAGGATCATTCAGTATCATGCACTGGAAAATGCTAGAGATGATTCTCATTTGAAAGGCCAGAATTTGATTAGACATTCACTGAAAAATTTAATGGTAGGTAAGTCATGAAACCAAACGCATTTGGCTTTCTCTACCTAGTGAAACAAATCTCCTCTCTTACTTGGCAACCTTTACTGGCATAACATATTTATCACAGAAACCTCTTTTTTGATGAATAGCTCTGCTTTGAGCAATTTCCTTCTGCAACTGTACCACATGTAAATATTGACTGTGATGCAACATATTCCATAAACTGAGGTTTTAAATTGAAGAGCTAATTTTAATAGTGGTTACATCGATGATATTTCATTGAATATAAAAGTAGTTTGTTGACGCAAGCGCAAGGACCCAAGTTCGATCCCCAGTTCCAAAAAAAAAAAAAAAAAGTTTGTTGAATTTTTAATAAGTCAATAGCATAAAAATAGTATAGAATTGCAGTTGTAAATTAAAGAGAGGCCATTTACCCCTCCACTTTGAATTCCCTGTTTTTGCAATATAAGAACAGCTCCTCTTTGGACAAAGTATTGGGATGAAAGTCAAATATTTCAGATTATCTAATGAGAAAAAGCACTAAGGCAATTTCCTATCAAATGTAGTTAAAATATTGTTCATTATACAGTTTCGGTATCTATAGTGATTAAATTTACTAAATCATGCATTTGTGTGGTTATGCTTTGATATTATAGGTCAGATCAAATAACACACAAGCATAGAAGGCCAACTGCCCAAAGTATTTGCAGATTTATCTCTCTGCTGCAAATGTTTCCATATATTACAGTCATGTAAGGCAGAGCTGGTTTTTGAAGTTTTGTTTGATATTTTCTGATTTGCAAAGAGTCATTTAAATGACCCTCCCAGGTTAAAACAAAAAAGGTACAAAGTAGACCAATTATGTATCCACTGTTCTGTTCTGGGAGAAGAATCAAAGACCTTTTGATTATGTTCTAGTAACTGAATAAATCTTCTCACTTCTTATTAAGCAGAGATTTTCTTTGGGATGGAAATGATCTAATATGCTTAAGTATCCCAGCCCCTGACCTCTACACAGTACTGAAAGTGAAAGATCCTAATGATGGGAAATAAAGTGAAAGAATGGGAATGTCTTTGAGGACTGGTGATTTAGAGCCACCACCAGTACTAAAGTGTTTATGAGGAAGAGCTGATTTGAGCAGATGACTAGTGTGAGAAGTTACTTCAATATAAGCTTGTAGCAGAGTAGCTGTACTTTAGAAATAATAGCTGAGCCTGAAAACGTGAACGAAAATACGTTGTTCCCCTGGCTTCCAACACAAGGCCAGGTCAAGGACTCAGACAGCCCGGACCTCGCACCTGTCAAATAGCACTGAGCCAATCTTCAGCCTCGGTCTTAAGTAGAAGCAATGGCAATAGACTGATCAGACTTCACACCATCACCATTTCTCAGCTGGGGCTCTGAGACTGCTGGGAGAAGTCACAAGAAGAAATACTAGAATACTTGCTAATAAGTCTTATGGAGGCAAGACCAGACAATTAGAATAATTTAAGAAAACATACATTCTAAATTTGTGCATCAGAACCTGCCATTTATCAAATTCCAAATAACCTGCCATTTATTGTTATCTTTTCTTTGGTACAGGTTAGTTGGGTCATTTACATTAAATAAATATATGCAGTTTTATCAGGGAAAGTTTTAAAAGTTCTAACAGGATGAGGAGCATTCATTTGCTAGTGTCATCTTGTTAATGTTTCTGAGTAAACATAACTGGGAATTGGCAACTCTATAAAGAAAACTGTTTCAAGTATTTTTTTTTTTTTTTGGTACTGGGGATCAAACTCAGGACCTTGCACTTGCAAAGCAGGAGGTGGCACCACTGAGTTAAATCCCCAGCTCCTGTTTCAAATATTTTGATTTAAAAATAGCTTATTACAAAAAAGGGACAATAACTCACACTAGCCACAGTGGTACACACCTGCAATTCCAGCACTCAGGAGGTTAAAGGAGTAAAATCATGAGTTAGCCTGGGCTACACAGAAAGTTCAAAGTCAGCCTGGACTACACAATGAGACCCTGCTCAAAAACAATCCAAACGGAAACAAATGGGAAGATTTATCGGTTGACTTTCTATTATTAAAGGACTCCAACACTGCAAGTAAATATAAATTAGTAGCCATGCATAGGAAAACTGAAGTATTTCACACATAAAGTCAAGAACTCTGGCTTTGTTGCTTTTGCTATGGTTTGGGCTCCATGAACTCTTTCTGCTCCCTTCGGCCACTTGCCACTCTGCCTTGGAGCCAGCTGATTACAGACTGAAACCTCTACAAACTACCAAAGAAGAAGTCCCCCCGCCCGCCCCGCACTGCCCTGTCAGTTCTAGGCTGCTCATCCCAACTTCAGCTCTTTCCAACAGCCTGAGAAGACAGACTTATGCCTGAGGACACTGTCTCAGAAGAGTGAAGTTGAACACACGCCGAATCAGCCCGCTGCAGACAGGCAGGTCTGTGCACGCCCTACCCAGGTCCTGAGTCACACCAAAGACACCGAATCACCCCGCTGCAGACAGGCAGCCACCTGATTACACACTATAAAGACGCAGAGGACAACAGAACACCAGACCAAGGTACTGAGTCCCACTGTTCCTGGCCCAGAGGTAGGGGCTTCTGAGCCATCGTCCCACTGCTCCTGGTCCAGAGGAAAGGGCTTCCTGGTCACCATCCCTCCCACTGCTCCCAGCCCAAAGGAAAGGGCTTTTGGGCCACCTTCTGTCCCGCTGCTTCTGGCCCAGAGGAAGGGGCTTCCGGGCCACCATCCCTCCCACCACTCCTGGCCCAGAGGGAGGGCCTTCTGAGCCACCATCCCCCTGCTCCTGGTCCAGAGGAAGGGGTTTCCCAGCCACCATCCCTCCGGCTGCTCCTAGCCCACAGGAAAGGGCTTTTGGGTCACCATCCCTACCACTGCTCCCGGCCCCTGTCCCACCTCACCCAGCTCAGAGGAGGTAATCCATGCAGGCGCTAACAGCCCCCTGCCCCAGTCGAA
>NW_004624736.1:423181-436737 GCF_000247695.1 Heterocephalus glaber
ATGCATTATGTAAAGGTACAATTCCCAATGAGAAATGTAATTGTGTTGTATACCTACAATGTACCAATAAAAGAATTTAATACAAAAAAAAAAAAGAACTCTGATGGCCATGATTAGCAAAAGGGCTATGTTGACATTATAATTCAAAATATGGATGTCTGTTCAGACAAACTTTTAATTAAATTTATTTATGTAATGTTTGACTTTTCCTGCTGGGTTAATAAAACCAAGCCACTGATCGATCAACTGGGAAAATTTGGAAGTAGGGATTGGACACAGAAAAATAAAAATAACTTCTCTAACGACTTTACCTTTATTACCAAGGTCAGAAAAAGTTAGAATGGGTGAATTTGGTTAAGAAAAAGTGTTAGAAAAATATGACTTACCAAAAACACAGACTCAGCCCAGGATGCATGCACGTGCGCATGTGTGTGTGTGTGCACGTGCGCGCACACACACACACACACACACACACTCTGCTCAAAATTATCAGGCATTAAATGTCTAGGATGAGTTTTTTTGTTTTTTTGTTTTGTTTTGCTTAAATTCTTTTATTGGCACATTTTAGGTATACAATACATTTACATTTATCATTGGGTGCTTGTACCTGT
Organism: Heterocephalus glaber; assembly: GCF_000247695.1. The sequence continues at coordinate 423,793 of NW_004624736.1, forward strand.
ACATGACATATCTTGGTTATTTTTTTCCCCATTCCCTGTGCTCCCTTCCCTATTTACAAAGACTTTGTTTCTATTTCTCATAATTTTTGGGATGGGTTTTTTTATGCATCAGTTAAAAAACTGCTCAGTAGAAATAACAAATCTTAAATTCTAATTAGTGGTGAAAGCTTCTAGTTTATGACTCAGACTTTGCTGTTCTTGTTGGAGGAGTGGAAGGAGTACAGTATCTGTTAGTTTACTTAGTTTCTCTGTAAACCTACTTATCAGTCAGATTCCTGTGAAGGTTGAAAGGCTAGAGTTGTCGAGTTTTCTCTGTGTTAAGCAATGGAAAATATACTTTGTTCAACATTAAATTTCCCTCCCAAGGACCAATCATCAAATGTAGTTCTCATTTCTTTAGATGTTATTTATCAAATCTAACTGGATCATTTAGTGTCTTTGTTTATTTTTGGAACAATTTAGGAAAATCTATTGCAATCACGTCATGATTTACCAAATAAAGAAAATGCAGATCATCCTTTCAAAGCCCTTCAGTGCACTTTATCATGTGTTAGATATTTCACATATTCAACTTGGACTTTCTCCTCTAGCTTCTCTATCCCAACTGACTCCCACACCCACCTGAAAGATAAAAATATGTGAACGCTATTTTTGCCTACTTAGACTTTTAGAGTACCAGCAACAGCTTTGAAAAATCTTCCAGTATAATATATGTACCCTGTGACATCACTGAACTGTAGTGAATCACATTGCTGTAGTACTTCAGGCCTTACAAAATCTTCTCATTTGAGTTTTACACAGCCCAGTGCAATAGATAGAGGTGGAACTGCTACAATCCCCTTTACACAGTGGAGAAATTCGTGCCTCTCAGAGGCCAAGTGATATCTAAAACCAGATAGCTAGTAAGGGCAGGAGCTGGGTTGCTGGCCTCGATGACACTACTTTGACTCTTTCCAACTTGTTCTTATGTGACTTTTCCCCTACTGACATCCAGCATACTCAGTATTTATATTTTTTTCATGAAACGTAAGTCAGATAGTTATAAGCAAAATAGAGAACTTAGAGAATTCTCTATACAGTCTGTCCTGGATAAAAGTACCCACTTAAACTTCTATGAAGCTTGCACAGAAGCCTGCATGTGAAATACATCTCTCACAGCTACAATTCAGCTATCAGTTAATATTAAGAGCAGGAGAAATGAATGGCCCAGGAAATTGTTCTTGGATTCTATGGCAAAGGCCTGTCAGTTTGTGTCAATATGAAAACTCTTGTCATTATTGATGTTATCAATATACAATAGTAATTAAAGATATACTTATAATTCCACAAACATGTTTCAATTTCATGTGTTTTTGCATATCATGAGCTCTTTAAAGCCAGAGCCTGAGTCTTATTTGCTTTTAATTGTAGACAATCTCAATGCCTTGAGTTCAATAAGCATTCAATAAAGATTTGGCTTATTGTTAAGCACTTGACAGACACTTAGAAGCCATGACAGGTTCTACTTTACACTGACTAATCGATCTGTTCCTCAACAGCACTTTACATGAAATTACACTGTTGTTCTCACTGTATTCATAAGCACAATCTTTTCTTCAGTAGGTTCACTAATAAAGGTTACATTTGCAATTCTATTTCTAACCATAGCATGAAACTGAATCTTTCATCAATCTTTGTAACTTGATAATGAACTTATGCGCATATATGTGTGTATCTGTATGTGTGTCTGTGTGAATGTGTGGGTGAAGGGGTAAAGAAAATTCATAATCAGTGTATAACCATTTCTGTATTGTTCCCTAGTATTCCATGGTCCTCCATTTTTTTCTACAAAATAACAATTCTTAATCAAATATGTTTGAATTTAAGATTTTAAAATATATGTTGTATATTTAAATGCATTTATAAAATATTATATGATATATAAAGTATATTTACATGTCATAATATACTTTATGTGTCATATAGCCTATACATACATATATTCACATGTATGAATACATATATATTTCTATACTCCAAAGGAAACATGAAAAAGGCCCATTTAGTGAATCTACTTATTACTATTTTCTTTTTATTTCAAGGCCCAAAAATATGTACAGACATTAGAGCAATGTATATAAATCCTGGAAAAACCAAGTATTTCCCTTCAGAAAACATTATGTCAATTAGAGATTTTAGTCAAAAGTACCAGAAATCAGCCCTGGCTGAGCAAAAAGGGTTTTGTTTTAGAGATGTCAGATGGTGCAAAAATCCTACAGGAAGGCAGAGAAACCAACACAGAACCCAGACAGGGCAGAAAGGAAGCCCAATGCAGTCACCCGACCTTCTTGCAGGGAGCTGCTGCTGCCACTGAATGAACCAGGAAATCACCAACTGTTCCTACTGCTTTGCTCACAAGTCACTTCAGTCAATATTAAGAATCCAATCGGCTTCGCTAATTGAAAAGAATCCAATCGGCTAGGCTTTAGTCATATGTTCTCACTTTCAGTTTAGTGTCGGGGGAGCTTGACAGTGTGGACCACTGGGCTGAGATGGAGGGATGGAGGGTGTCCCAAATGGAATCAAAGTCTGCCCCTGGAATTGGACTGTGTGCTCTGGATGACCATGACCCCTCACAAAACTACTCTCTACTTTAGTCACGGCTTTTTGTTCATTTTGTTTTTTGTGTTGTTTTGTTTGCAGTACTGGGATTGAACCCAGGGCCTTTGCACTGACCTACATCCCCAGACCTTTCAAACGTTTCAGTTTTAAAACAGGGTCTCACTAAATCAGTAAATTGCCCAAATTAGGTTCAAACATCTGATTCTCCTGCCTTAGTCTCCCAAAATTCATAGTGTAGCTCTTCTGCTGAACACATACTCACCATTTCCCAAAAAGAAGATCATCTAATTTCTCATTACTTCCCACACTGTTTCCAAGTCTAGGATCTCCTGAGACATCTTTTTCTCCTCTAGTTTCATCATGATTCTACTTCAGTGGGCATTAAGTTATGGAAAGAGTCAGTAAATATAATTGCCATCTGTTATGGGTTGAAGTATGCTCTACCCTCTCCCTCCAACTGAGGAGGGCCTGGGTCAAAGTCTATGTTGGAGTCCTAATCTCTAGTAATTCAGACCATGATCGTATCTGGAGATCAGGTCTTTATGGAGGTAATTAAGTTAGAGGGAGGTCATTAGGATCATTAGTCCAATATGACTGGTATATTTATAGAAAGAGAAGAATTTAGACTCAGAAGAGATAATTGGAAGAGATGGCTATTGACAAGCCAAGGAGAAAGTCCTAGGTCAGAACCTTCCACAGCAGTCCTAAGAAGCAGCCAAGCCTGACAACATCTTTATTTGCAACTTGTAGCTTTTGTAAGAATGTATTTCTGTTAATTCATCTCATTTGTAATATCATGTTACAAAAGCTCTAGCAAACCGATGCACTGTCTGAACATCTTTCACATAGCAATGGGGAAAAGAAGAAAAACAAACTAAAAATATACACACAAAAGAAACACAGTAAAGGAGGTGAATAAAATAGACACTGTTCTTTGTATTCGTCAATCTCTACTTTTAGGAATATTTCATAGGGACAGATCCTTTGATATTAACTAATTTTCTGCAGAATTCAGATATAACCGCAATTTTTTTAAAAGGTTAGCAGCATTTCTGCTTCTGTCTTAATCAGAACTGAAACCAAAGTGTCAACATATTTTATGGAAAGTCTGATTTCTTTGGATTTAAACTCACAAAAAGTCACTCTCTTCTAGTAGTACTTCTGAGCCGGATAAATTCCTGACATGAGAAGAGCTGTTGACTACTCAGTGATAGAATCCTCTAGATTTCTAAGATTTCTCCATTTATATTAGGACAGTTTATAGTCAACAAACATTTATGAAATATTAATTACTGTCATACCCTGTGCTTGAAACTAGAGCATACACGTAATATTGTTTTTACCTTCAAAGAACTCAGTCCAGAGAAGAAAACAGGTAAGTAAATAAATTATTTAATAAAATATGCTTAGGTCATGAGGATGTTTTGGGAATTCAATGAATAGGTGAGTGGCACAGGGCAGGCAGAAATTCTAAAAGAATTCTAACAAATCTGTTAAAACTGCTGTGAGCTGGTTGAATTCTGACTGTGCATAGCTTCGAGCATAAGTGTCCACAACTCAAAACCTGGAGTGATTGCACAAGCAAAGACACAATGCACACATGCAAGATAACTGCTGGGTATAGTTAATTCAATAACCACTGAGGGAGTAAAACCAAGCTTATGAATATTATCTATTTGATTAGACATGCGTATCAACCCTGTAATGCAGTTCAATCAATAACATTTTAAAACAAGTCCAGGGAAGGCTCACAGTGGGACTGACAAAAGGTACAACAGCCAGAGAAAGCCAAGGTGATATTTTCAGGCACATAGCTCTTCCTTGAAGGAAGATGTCCTTTGCTACCCCCTGCTCCTTTCTGTATGCAAAAGTTGGAGCACTTGTCCCCTCTGATATGCTAACAGTTATACACAACCTTGAGGGGCATTTGGATACTTTGTCTCAATTCTGGGTTTTTGGTTTCGTTTTTTGCTCCAGTCCTGGATTGGCCTATATGCACATAACTCAGGGTACCTTTCCTCTTCCTCGGTCACTCACACTCAGAAAACAGGAAGAAAAGAGTGCTCCCCACCTTTTCCTATTTCATTCTCTCCCCACCCCTACTCACAGTTGCCATGAGGTCACTTCCTCAGGACAGGAGATCCCAGCTGATGCAAAGTGGCCATAGATCGTGTGTAACTGGGCTTTTACTCTCAGTATCACTCTTGAGAAAATATACCTCAGATACAGTCAGTCCTCTGTATCCATGGGTTCTGTTTCCAGAGAGTCAACCAACTGCAGATTAAAAATATTTTTTAAAATTACATCAAATATATACAGATTTTTAAAATTTAATTCTTAATACAACATAACAAAAAATACAACATAACACCTCTTTTCGCAGTTGTATTACATATTATAAGTAATGTAGAGATGATTTAAAGTATACAGGAAGATGTGTGCAAATACCATACCATTTTGTATAAAGGACCTGAGGAACCACAGATATTGTTATCTGGATTGGGAAGGGACGATAACAACTTTATGAACATAAAAACAAGATGTTATCTGTCTCAGTGTTTTAAAGGAAGAAAATTTAAAACAGGCTTATATGTAACCTCCTGGTCATAAAGTCTTTGTTATATTTGCCCCCATAAATAATAGTTTATTGATTGTTTTCAAACAAATGCTCTTCTGCAGTTTTTCTGGGCAACATAGTAATTTTAACTACTTGTAACATTTTCTGTACTTAGATTTGGGCAGACAAGTTACAGAGAAGCATGAGGGAGGAAGGTTCACTGGGGAATTACAGTGGAGACCAATGCACTGCTAAGATTGTTCTGTATGGATTCCAATTTCACTTTTTTTCTCTGAGGATTATAAGAAGAAAAAAATGTAAATTTGTTACCTTAGGTGCTTCGTTACCCGAGAGCAGAAACAAAGCCTATATGTATTTGTCAAATACAAAATGCACCTCTAGCAGTCTTGTATTTATTCATTTATTAATTTAAGCATGTTGCTTAAAATCTTAAGTGTTTATTTTACGCTAATTCATTATTTCCAAGTTTCCAAAAGAAATCACGTGACTTCAGAGAACGAGCATAGCTAATTAAATAACGATTGGTAATGTATGCAGGCTTAATTACATAATTTCTAAAAGCTGTCATGCATAATCAGAGCTCAATTTAAAAATAAATACTATTAATTGCATGGGTGACTGGCATTAGAGAAGCAGCAGCTAATAGAGAAAATAGGAACATTGGCTCTCTTGGACTCAAATTCAACTTGATTAACTTGGTTAACAGAGATGAGCCCCAAGGTGATAAAATATTTAATATTTTTAATAAAGTTTTCTGCTCAAGCTTTAGATTACATACTCATGACTTTCCATATACTATGTGTAGAGTGAGGGAAACTAAAGAATTAGTCCAGCCAAATAAATGAAGCAGACATAGGCAAGTACTTGCAGCCCAGGGATATACATCTCTAAGATATTAAGAAGGTGAACACCATATACTAGGCCTAATTTTTAACATGGAGTCTGACCACAACACAATGTCTTCACCTCACTTTTCCATAAGCAACAGCCAAACAGGTACAACAGATATCCCTGGGTCCCCTGTCCCAGCTTCTGCTGTCTGGAGAAAGACTCAACTTCGTGGTTCTTGCTAAACTCTACACTGATATTTCTATACATAAAGTTCTAATATTTTTACCAACAGAAGGGATATGGCCGTTTTTGTAGGTAGAACTGACATCTCAAAGCTCATGCTTACACTGTAAGGGGATTGGGCTTATGGAAAGATCTTGAGATGAAGAAGTCTGATGATATTTTTTTAATGTCAAATCTGACACAGCTGGGAGACCATAGAAAAGTGCGTCTACTGAGCCTCAGTTTACTCCTTTCTGTAAGAAGTTAAACTAACAAAATGGTAAAGATTTCTAGTTGTGGAATCAACAGATCTGGGTTTTAGCCTTGCTTCTGCCATTTGCTAACTGGATATTCTTGGGCAAGTTTTTAAGCACCCTGAGCCTTAGTTTTTTCATTCGTAAAATAGAAGTGAAAATATGGTTACTTTGGTAAGAAGCATAACTCTATATACAGCGCTTACTACAGTGCCAGGCTCAGAGTCAGCATGGAACTCCCATTCCCATTCCCACTCCCACTACACCACTACCACTTAATTACATTACTGCTCCTTATTCTACTTCTATTACTGCCTTACCATATTACTATCATCACCTTATGACACTACTTCTACTATACTATTCAACTTACTACATCGCTGCTACTGCTACTGTCTTATCACACTTCCAGTATTGTCAGACTACTTTACTACTACCTTACTATATTACTGCTGTTACTATGTACTACCACTTAGTCAATACATGTGTATTAGTTTGTTAGAGTTGCCATAACAAAATACCACAGACTAGGTGGGCTAACAGAAATTTTTTTCTGACAGTCCCAGAGGTTAAAGAAGTTGAAGATCAAGATATCAACAGATTTGGTTTCTTCTTGCCTCCCCTTGGCTTGCATATGACTACTGTCTGTGTCCCCACATGGTTTGTCAGGGCTTTCCAAAGAAATAAAAACAACAAGATGAGTACATGTACAGAAAGAGGTTTATTTTACGGAATTGGCTCAGCAATTATGAAGGCTTGGCAAGTCCAAAACCCAATGGACAAGACCAGCAGGATGGAGAATCAGGAAAGAGTCTGTTATAGACAGGAAGTTGCCACTTAAGACTGCTGTAGAACTAGGAAGTTACCACTTTACTCAACCATAGAATCAGGAAGTGCCAATAGCTCAGATGAAGTCCAAAGCACATTGGGCTACAGAATTCCTTTGCATTTGAAGGAGGTCAGCCTTTTCTAGTCAGGACTTCAGCTCACTGGAGGAGACTCATTCACATTTTGGAGAGTAATCAGCTTTATTCAAAATCCACCAATTTAAATTGTAAATCTCATCCAAAACACCCTCACAGAGATGTCCGGAGTAATGTTCAACCAAATAGCTAGGCATCATGGCCCAGCCAAATTGACACATAAAATGAACCTCACACATGGTCACTCCTCGGCCTACGCATCCCCTGGTATCACTCTGTGTGTCTAAATTTTCTCTTTTTATGAAGACATTAGTCAAATTGGACTAAAGCCCACACTAAGAGCCTCATTTTAATTTAATCACTCTGTAAAGGACTTATCTCCAAATACAGTCATTTTCTTAGGTACTGGCAGATAGGGCTCTGGAAGGACACAAAAATATAGCTCATTCCACTGATTTCTACTGCACTTAACTATCACTAACTATTCTACCACTACTAATACTGTTACTCATATTCTTCATCCTCTTCCTATTACTAAAATTATCATTAGGCTCCTTCTAGTTTCAATTTCCTATATTTCTATAAAATACATTATGTACAGGTGGCACCATGAAGCTCAGAGTCTCTACTAAGACTGAATGCAAATTCATCCCTTGTCAGTTCATGGAATACAGTTTAAGACAGCTAATGGAGGCAAATTCAACAATTAAGAAATATTGGTCAAGGAGGAAATGTCAAACTATAAAGATGTTAGCCCAGTAGGACAAGAAAATCAACAGCCTACCCAAGAGGAGTTTTAGTCTATCAGTAGGTACCAGCTGGAGTATTATCGTGCTCAAGGAGCCCGAACTTTTTTGTACTAAAGATTCAGCAGGAGCTATGAAGTTAATCACTTAATCAGCCTCTCTGATTTTTTTCAGCACTAAGAAATCTGAGGGATGGTGACATCTTATGTCTTTTATTTTTCACTTTTATTTGTCAATTTATGTTAACTTTTAAAAATACTTGAAAAACGTTTTCAGTGAAGGACTAAATGATGAATTAGAATGGAAAAGGCTATAAATATGCATTGTGTTTATGCCTTATCAATATGAACTGGCCAGCACATATGAATTTTACCATTTCATTTTATATTGCATTTTATATATGAAGGAAATTGTACAAAGACAATAAGATTTCCAAAGATGAAGTCTGAGTCATTCTTAAATTTGTATCTCCCATTGTATCTCATTCCATGTGTTTTTGCATAATCTTTTTTCAGGAAATACTTGCTAAGTGTAGTAAAGACAAGATTCCCCAAATTTTGATGATGCCTGCTTTACTGCTGCTCTCATTGTCATTCAAAAATCTGTACCAGGCTCAGCTGTCCTGCTAGCCATCTGTCAGACAAAGTTACAGTGTGGGTTAACTGAAGGTTGTGTCTATAATCCAGCAAGCAGTTCAAGTTAACCCAGCAGTCATTTATTCAGTCTGTGTTATATAGAAAGCATTGTAGACCTTGTCATCCAGTAAGGCAGACAGCATGTGTACATGAATATCCATAATTTCAGGCAATTTCCCTACTAATAGAGATATAAATAATGTACTAGAGATGTAGACTATTATGCCTAAGACAACACAAGAAACTAAAATTGGTGCCAGACTGTGGAGCAGTTTGAAGACTGAGCACCATCCTAATCACCACCGATAAATTCTTCTGTCATCTTTCTTAAAGATTGAAAAAAATTAGAGACACACATCCTTGACAGCCTTATTACCTCAATAAGCACAGAATGAAGCAGTCCAATAGTACTGACACCACAATACCATGTCAGTGATAATACTAACCGTATCCTTCTAGAACATTCACTTATGGACAGATACAGACCAAAAATATTTTGTATTTTTATCAATATCATTGAAAACAACCAGATTAAAATGCTTTAATGGCATATACAACAAGATAAAAATGGTTATTTTACAAAATATTTACAAAATCCCCTGCGAACACCATTCTGTAACCACAAGACCCATCCACCCCTCCCTTTCAACTCTCAGACACATGTGAAAGAAAAAAGAGAAGAAAAAAATCAAGGAGAGAATGGTGACTGATAAAGAGCTAGGATGGAGAGAGGATGGAGGTTGAAAGCCACACAGGCTAGGAACCCGGAGTGTTTGGGTGGAGATAAATGGGGATGGGCTAGGGAACTGTTATCTGTGAATAAAAACTTCAAAAGAATTGAGGATGGGGCAAGCAGTGTATTGCAGTTACGATCTGAGAGATCCACAGAAAGGACAAATTCCTTCAGGGCATGGTGGCACATGCCTGGAATCTCAGCACTCTTGAGGCTAAGCAAGAGGAGCTCACATTTGAGGTCAATCTGGAAAACTGTCTATCTCAAGGGAAAAAAAAGGGAAAGAAAAAATAAAAAAACAGATTTTCTCCTTAATTTAGGAGAAGAGACAAGATTGATTATTGAACTGCGGTTTTTGAAAGCAGTACTATTCAGACTGAAACCACTGGGCCCCCGATTAATTAGGGTTGCAATGGAAACTAATGTATTTTGATTAAAGAGAAGGGCCAGTATCTTTACACCAGCATTTCCTAATTATATATCTAAATTCTGGTTTAACCCAGAAAACTATTTTCTCAACCTACTGATACAATTTCAAGGCAATGGATATGAAAATGAAATGTTTTAGGGATTTTATTTAGGACACAGGTTTTTGTTGTTGTCTATTATTTTTCCCAGAAGCAAGTTACTTGAAGTATCTAGGTCAGAAATTAAAATCTCTGCTCACCAAGTGAATCACAAATGCAAATAGTTAATGAAAGCTTCATTTCTTTACAATCTATGGAATCCATTAGCGAGTTAATGTTCCTCTTTTATAGTGTCATGGTTTTTGTTTACAATAAAAATATGCATATGTGTGTATTTGTACCACCTAAGTGACTTATACTATCATAGTTATCAAAGTAATTTGTGCATGTAATAACCACAGGGTCACACTTACACAGCAACAACAACCAGACGTGCAATTTGTTTATTGATAATATCTAACATCAAGAGTTTCTGAAGTCTGAAAACAATCACCCAAATGACTTTAACACACACAATACAAACACAAGTACTTTTTGCTCAGTACTCCAGAAAATCTTCTCCTTCTCATCTAATGTCAGGTAAAAAATTAAAACTTAGCAGGCTAAAACTTTGTGTACAGCTTGTAATACTCAAAGGTACTGAACATCTGTATCCAGACTAAGGTAGCTCTAAAATAAGGTAGCTCTTTAGGTAGCTCTAAAATAAGCAACTGAGTAAGTAAAAGAATCACACAATCTACAGAAGATAAATACAAAGCTAGAGTTCTTGACATCCGTAAGATCAGCGCTGGAATAAGAATCTAAGTCAGAGGGAGAATGACTCAAAGACATATCTGTGCAGTAAACTGTTTATCATTGTGGCTTGTAACATACCATTATTTAACAACCATTAATTAACATGACAACCAGCCAGAAATTGCTCCTCAGAAACTCAGTAACTTTCAGATTTTCACAATTGTAAGTTATGGATATGTATCTATGATAAATATAAAAGTGTACTGGGGAGCCCTTTGCAGTTTCATGTAAAGGAAGAACTCCATCCTTCAATTGAATTAAAGCTAACTGTAGTTCTGAACACAAGTTCTCCGTTCTTTTTCTTTAATTGCAAAGCTTTTTAAAAAATTTTGTTGAAGTTTTTATTAATACATGTTTGTAGTACATAATGTCTACATTCATTGTGGGGAGCTGATACATGTACATACACATCTTAATTCTTTTACTTCCCCTCTCCCTCTCTTCCCCTCACTCCATCTCTTGGTCTCTTTGCCATTTGCAAAATCTGTCTCTTTTCCTTAAAGAACACTGGAAGGGCATGAGACTGGGCAGGAGTCTCCACTCAGTTCTTAATCTCCTACATCTTTTTCAGTCCCAAATCACATCCCAAGAAAAGGTACAGGCAGTGTTATGGCTTGGGTGTTTGCCTCCTCACAAATTCATATTGAAATTTAATTGCCATTGTAACCATATTAAGAGGAGGGAGCTTTAAGTCAATTAACTCCACAGTGCCTAACATGAGTTCCTTATAAAAGAATGAATGGACTCCTTTTATCTCTTTCTTGCTTTCTGTGCCCTCTGCCACACAATGCCTTCCACTATAGAGTGACTTTCCTTATGTTATGACACAGCAAGTAGGCCCTCGCTAGATGCTAGCACCTTGATATTGGTCTTTCAGCTTCCATGACTGTGAGTCAATGAATTTGTGTTCATTATAAATTACCTACTCCACAGGATTCTGTTGTAGCAGCATAAAATGAACTAAAGCAGGTGGAATATGGAGAAAGAACATGAGTTGAGAATCAATCTAGGGAAAAGTTGCTCTGATAACTCACAGATAAGTTGTTTCACCCACAACATATTTTCAAGTACAAAAAATTTACATGGAAAATAAATCCAGTTTTTCCAGATGATCCAGAATCTTTGAATTCCTATGTCCCCTTCAGCTAGAGTTGAACTGTTCTGGATATCTTTGAATAGCACAGGTAGCCTCTAGTTTGCTGCAATCTTCACCTTTCTCTAATTAATGTCTTTTACCTGGTCCACTTAACTCCTGTGTGTTAAATGGCACAAAAGTGCCAGACAAAACTGTCTGGAATTGCATGCATTCACAAAGGTTCTATAAATTCTGGAGTTTTCTTGGAGTTTCGGGTCTGCACAGGAGTGGGAAGCAGGATGTGGAAATTTAATTTATTTATATTAATCCACACAGTATCTGTCACATAAAAGGTGCTGGACAAATGTTAATTGTTACAAACTAAGGGTAGATTAGACTGTAATAACCCCCATACAGCTCATCTGTTTGGATATCTTCAGTTTACTCAAACCCAAACCCATGGATTGAGGATTGACCTTAAAGGAAATTATTCCTGGAATGTTTGAGGATCACAAGGCTTGGATTGCTGTAAAGTTAAGTCAGATCACTTGTGTGGGTCAAGTTTGTGTGCAATAGGAAAAGGACTTGATGAGACACTAGGAGTCCTATATGTATTGATTGCATAGAACAACGTTTATTCACTGCCTCCTATGTACTCTGTACTAAAGACATGTTTGTGAATACAACAAGGTCCTTAAGGAGTTAAGGACTGAAATAAATAAATGAGTGCAGTGAAAGTCATGTCATCTTGGGAAAGTCATTTAACCTTTCCACACTGTTTTCTCACCAGCAAAAAAAAAGAGGTGAACATGTCTGTTTCTTGGGCCTTGTTTCTTGGTTCAGTGAGAAGCAAGTGTATGTTAGTCAGCCTTCTATTACTGTAACAAAAATATCTGGGATAATAAACATAAAAGAAGAAAGGTTTAACAGCCAATATCATACTAAATGGTCACAAACTGAAATCCTTCACACTAAAATCAGGAACAAGATAAGGATGTCCACTACCACCACTCTTGTTCAATATAGTTCTGGAAACATTAGCCATGGCAATTAGACAAGAGAAAGAAATAAAAGGAATAAAGATA
>NW_004624736.1:438907-461794 GCF_000247695.1 Heterocephalus glaber
CCAAGATGCATTATGTAAAGGTACAATTCCCAATGAGAAATGTAATTGTGTTGTATACCTACAATGTACTAATAAAAGAATTTAATTTAAAAAAAAAGAAGAAGAAAGGTTTGTTTCAGCTCACAATTTTGACAGCTTCGGTCTATGGTGTGTTGGCCCTATTGCTTTTGGACTGTAGCAGTGCTAAACATCATGGTCAAAGTGCATGTCAGGGCAAGCTCCTCGCTTCTTGGTGGCCAGGAAGTAGAGGGGAAGACACTGGTATCCCACAACCCTCTTCAAGAGCATGCCCTCAGTGACCTAAAAAATCTCCCACTAGACAACACCACCTTCCAATAGTGCCAAGCTGAGGACCAAGCCCTTACCCATGGACCTTTTGAGGATGTTCCAGATCCAAACTATAACAAACTGAAACAATGAGGTTGCATACTTAGCAAACTGAAACAGCACTAAGAAAATGATAGAACTGACATTTTCCAGCCTTTGTTTCTTAGGATATTTATATAATAGATTGCATCCAAAACAGTAAGCATGAGACACCCTTATTCAAAGTGTAGAGAAAAATATTACAAAGAAAATATGACAAAGTTTTATAAAGAAATGGCCCCAAAGAATCAGTTGCATGCCAACTGGACTCTGTGACCAGATGAATAATACAAAAATAAATCCTGGAGGCAAGAGAAGAATCCGGCACATACAAATTCTTCACCCACATCTCTCAATCTCACCCATCTCTTTCTCACCTCAGACCTAGGGAGGATGCATAACTCAAAGCATGTTTCCTTTAGTTGAGAATAACAAAGGATTTTCATCTGACCCCCACTGGAGGCATCTAAGGCAGAGGGTGGATGGCCTACTTGAGGAAGTCTAGAAGGAAAGAGAAGGTCTGAGTGACTATTTTGTTGATGGGTTCAAGAGGGGGCAACTGTGCATTACCCACTCAAAGTTTGCCTGAGAAAGACCTGAGATGTTTCCCAAGAGTTAACTACTTAAGAGAGTGGAAATGGCCTCTGTTACTCCCGCATCCTGTAAATTATAACCATATGGAGGCATGAGGTGACCTGAGAACAAACCCAGATGCATTCCCCAGACAGCCAGAGACTGAGCGCAAAGTTACAAGTGAGCACCTGGGTTATAGATGCATCTGTAGAGGCAAAATGAACTACCTCAGTGGGAGATAGGAGTGAGAGAGGGGCCCCAGCAACTGTTGCAAAGGAGAGATTCCATTTTCGTCCCATGTTTCTGTAGCCAAAATTTCTAAAGGCCTCTAACCATCTGCTAGGTCAGGGAGCCAAAGGTACCTAGCCAAGTGCCATTGCTCTTATCCTCTTATGTTTCCTCCCTCCCTGCATTCGCTCCTGGGAAGAAGTGACAAACTTGCCTCCCCTCTTGTTTTATGTAGGTTTCAGACTAAAAAAGGGCCCAGCTTGGCCAGAGAGAGTTGATATTGAGTTGTATTTGGAGTTTTGACCTAGCATGGGACTAGGACTGGGCAGTATAAAGACTGAATTAAAGCTGTGTCTGTGACTTAAAATGACTGCAGGACTGTTGTCTCCTTTCCTGAACAAAAAGAACACAGACTCACACAGACCCTTACCCAAGACCAGGAGAGCATTACCTCCCACCCAATTCAAAAACAAAAAGGGAAGCCAGACATGGTGGCATACGCCTGTGATCTCAGCTACTCCAGAGATTGTGGCAGAGGGATCTCAAATTTGAGGCCAACCTGGGGAACTTAGCAAGACCTTGTCTCAAAATTTTAAAAAATAAATAATGAAAAGAGCTAGGAATATAGCTCAGTGGCAGAGAACCCCTGCGTTTCATCACTAGTACCTTCCAAAAAAATAGAAAATTAAGAGGCATTTGATCAAAATCTACACACTGTACCCCATATATGTGTGCATCATATAATTAGAGATAGATCTGGTACAAATTTCCTCTTTCTGAAAAGTAGCTTTTAATAGTAAATCACTACCAAAGTTGTCATAGTTGGCTTTTTCATCTTTCTTATTTTAAAGAGAGAATTTTAGGTGCATCCTACTAATATAATGATAATGATTAGAGCCCATGGTACAGATCCTGAAGTCAAAGGTCAATTGAAGAGCATTGGCAACTGTTTTATTGGAGAGGTGTTGTACCTCCCTGGAAATGTTGATTCTATTACTCCCCTTGAATTTTAGGGCTTTCTTCAAATTTTGGAAATATGAGCTGTTTCCTTATCATGCCTCATGCCTCAGTGCTCAAGTTTCTGTGATCTGTCACTCAAGTAGAATCCTTAGAAACACCACATGGCCCCATTTGGCAATGAAATTGAATGTAGACAGAATAATTATGCCATGCACCTGTGCCTCCCAGCCATCCTAATAAAAATCTTCAAGACAGTTCCCATTTTCCCCACACTGCCTCCTCACCTTTGCATTCCCAACAGTAAGTTTCAAGTAAGGGGAATTTAGAAGAGAATGCTTTGTGATTCAAATAGGAATTATGCTCTAGATTCTGTCATTCAGTTATTCCTAGCAAATTTCTAATCTTCCCATTAAGTCCTGTTATGGTTACTGTAGTAGTTTAAATTGAAGTCTACCAAAGAAACTAGATTTATGCCTTTACAGTAACCTTAAAAAAATACGGTAGCCTTGGATATATATTGTATACAGAAAGCGCACAGATTTTTTGTTGTTGTTGTTTGTTTGTGTAAACTGAGGATTATAAGGGTAGAAAACCAGAAGAAACTACCCTCAAAGATATTCTTCCACACTTAAAATCCGTATTTCTCCTTTCCCTCCTCCCCACTCCCGTTCCCCCAAATGTTATCTGGAGCCATCTACAGGTTGAAGACCACCTTTCTTAGCTTCTGCTGTGTTGCCTTGAAGCTGTAATATTTATCTTTCAGACAGTTACTGCTGCTTCCCTCACCCCAGCCAGTTGTCAGTGACAGAGATGTTTAAAAAACAATCACTTTAGTGTCATGAAAATCACTGCTAATTAAACTCAACCAGAGCACTTGCTGAGCGTTTAATGTCTATCCTGCATTGTGCATTTTCCTAAGATCTTCTTTTCTCTAAGCAAATTATGAACAAGACAGCAGATTTCTGAACCTTGGGGGGCATTTTTCCCCAGTTTGCATTTTTGTTCTTATTTTTATGGCATGATGCCTGATCATTTGTTGATGAAAGTATTTTGAAAACAAGACAGAATTTACAATTGAATTTTTAAATTTTGAGATGTCTGATATTGAATTAACTAAATACTGTTTAGTAAATATATAGTATTAAAAACTTTTCCTTTTGTTTAGCTAAACAATAAAATGATTAACATTTATGGGGTGTTTTCTATGTGTTAGTCATAGTTCTAAGTGCTTTATTTCATTTAGAATTTTCAATAACCTTCTGTCATTTTGCATTTGCATTTTCTGTCCTCAGTCCTGTATCATCCCTACTTTTCAGGTAAGGAAATTAAAGCCCAAAAAAGTCAATGCTGCCAGCAGGCTGGGACAAGTGACCACAAGAAGGGTAATCGCCAAAATCCTTAGAAGTTATATTGTTTCTGTTGATTATTCTAAACAATAGTTAGAATCTCTTTAGTGAAAAAAGAGATTTGTCTTAATACTAAAGAAATCAAGAAGGATTAACTAACTACAAAATAAAGATCTGTTAGATGCAATACATTTAACTTTAAGAGGTAAGCTGCATGGTATTTATTTGTGTCATTTTGTATGTATCTATAAAAACCAAAATCTGGGAACCATGAAACTACTCAAAAGAAGTAAGACATGTATTAATAAAGCCAAATTAAATAATGATCCAAAATTATGATCCAAAAGATCAATACAGATCAAAAATGCTAAAGAAGCAGAGCCTGCTGGGGCTCCAAAGGTTGCATAGTGGAAAGAGAGAGGGAGAGAATTCCACACAAATAAAAAGCACTGGCAGAAGCCGAAGGGTATAAATAACAGAGATCTGTGAATGGTGAGCACACCAGATTGGCTCAGTCAGAAGTTGACCTAGGACAGATGGCTCAAATTGTAGACCCATGGACTGTACAAAACTAACAAATGTATTTGCTTGCCCTAAATAGTATTTTTAGAAGTATTCCACATTTTTTTAAAAATCCACTTTGGCAAAAAAGCACAAATCATATATGAGAAACTCAATGAATTTTTATAAATTTTGAACACACTTATAAAATTCCTCATGTATCAACAAACAGCTCACCTGCTAGCAACCCATGACAGTCCCTCACTGCCCTGAGTCAGTAATGCTCCGAAGTAAGCACCAGCCTGACTTCTTTCAACATAGGTTCCATGGGTTAGTTTTGTGTGACCCAGAACTTTATACAAATAGGATCATGTAGGAGATATCGTTTTGTTTCCATTTTTTGTGCATTTGTACAATTGGCCCTTGCTGTTTCATGTAGCAAAGCAAGCATTCCTTTTCACTGCTACACAGTATTGATGCATTCTATTGACAATGGACATCGGCATTGTGGTCATTTGGGGCTACTATAATATCAAGTTTCTCTGAATATTCTTGCACATGTCTTTTAGTTCAAGTGTGTGTACATTTCTAGTGGAAATGGAATTGCTTGATCATAGCATTGGTGTATATGCAGCTTTCATATAGCAAGTAGTTTTCCCTTTTTTTTGTACCAAGGATAGAACTCAAGACCTTGCACTTGGAAGGCAGGTGGCGGCACCACTAAGCTAAATCCCAGGCCTAGCAAGTAGTTTTCTAACTATAAGGTGGTTCCATTGTTTGTAGTTCCATAGACAGAATCATACTATATTTTTAATGCATATTCCTCTAGTTATTATCAAGATGACCACCTTTTACTTGTCTATCTTTGCACTCACACAAGACTTGACTTCTGGTAGGGTGTACATCCTCTAATTTTGCTCTTTAAGACTGCCTAGTTTATTTTTAACCTTTTGTATTTTCAGATAAACTTTAGAACTGGCTACTGGGCATGGTGGTACACAATTATAATCTCAGCACTATGGGAGGCTGGGGGAAGAGGACTGTAAATTCAAGCCCTACCTATGCAAATTAATGACTTAGAGAGACCCTACAAAAGAAAAAAGTAGTTCAGTGCCAAAGCCCCATTTTTATCTCCAGTACCACAAAAAGAAAAAAAAATAGAATTGGCTCATTAATTTTCACACTTACAAAAGATGGAATTATAGTGAATATATAGGCCAATTTGGGGAGAAGTTACACTTTTATAGTATTGAACCTTCTAAACTATAAAAATGGTATATTCTATTTGCTTAGATCTCTACTTTAATTTCTTGTATTATTGCATGGCACGCTTATAAGAATTTGAGTCATTATTTGAAAATTTGAACATTTAATGTACAAAGAAAAGTTTTAAGCTTCTCTTGAACATAAGAATATCTAGCCAGATGTAGTGGAATACACTTGTAATCCCAGTATGAAAGAAGCTGAAGTAGGAATCTTGTGATTTTGAGGTCAGTCTACACAGTGAGACCGAAAGAGACAGAGAGAGACAGGGTGACAGAGACAGAGAGACAGAGACAGACAGAGGCAGAGATATAGAAGACAGAAAGAGACAGAGACAGAGGACAGAGAGAGAGTATATTTAGCAAAACCAGTCCAGTACTCCTAGGTGGCAGCAATAGACAGGAGCTTCCCCCTGTACCTGTGGTGTGTGCTCTTCGATTCTTTGCAATTTCCACCACAAATTCACTAGATAAATCTGGATTCACAATCCTGATTTCATTCTTATCTATCTGCCGGACCACTGTTTGTTGCAAAAAAGACAAAAGAAAATCATGAGAAATAATACTCATCACTCATTCTGCAAATATTTATTGAATGTTAACTCCATGTCAGGCACCATGATGTGTTAAATTATACTACTGAACAAAAGTGCATAGTTAATTTTAAATATTTTAACTCAGAGGACCTTAATACAATATTTCAGTCATAATTATAGTAACATGGCAAATTTTCATACAAAAATATTTTGCATAGCCATCTTCATTCTGCCAATTTAAGGGAGTGAGGGTGATTGCAGGGTGAACACAAAGAATGAGGACATAGGAAAAGAAACCCAGAGGGACAAAGAGAAAGAGATTTTTCTGGTATATTAACAGAAAATTTCTCAAAATCACCAGGATATCAAATTGCCCTAGGGTTTGCAGTATCCTCAGGGTCAAAGTGACAGACACAAAACACCATAATGACCAATACTGACAATCTTTGCCCCCAGAGAACTCTCTTTCTGATGGTAGTAATTTAATCAAAACAAAATAGAGAAATTCCTTGAATTTCAATCATTTGAATTTTGAAATTATCTTAGGGCTAATGGGCAATAAGTGGGGTTTTATTTCCTGTTGTTCCAGGGTTTGTTTGTTTTTGGTACCAGTGATTGAACTCAGGACCTTGTGCTCCTAAGGCAGGCATAGTTTCTTAATATATTCACGGAAGACTGTTTCTTCATTGGCTCCTCAGTTTGAAAAATCAGCCAGGACTAGTCAGTAATGGGGCCTCTGGTTTAGGGCCCTATCATTCTCAGTATGCCATCTCACCTGATCGAGGAAGCTAAGCAGGTTGGGCCCAGTTATATTTGGATGGAAGTAATGGAATTCTCTGTGAACAGGGGAAAGAAAAGAGGAAGAAAAATTCCCCTATAGAATGAACTCTTAGAATGCAAAGAAAGAGCCCAGGGTAAGATATATTTCTTTCCCCAAGAGCTCAAAGCACCTTCTCAGTCACTGTTCTCAGTTTGGCTTTCACAATAGAGTTAATAATATAATTGTGTGTGTATGTGTGTGTGTGTGTGTGTGTGTGTGTGTGTGTGAGAGAGAGAGAGAGAGAGAGAGAGGTTTGTTGAAAATAAGCTCCAGTTATTACTAATAGATCACTAAAGTTTCCCCCATGAAAAGATTTTGCAGCCCTCTTTCTTGTATTTCATACCATGTCTTGACACCAATTAACCCTACCACAGGTAGACCTACTAACTCTTTCAGGCCTCTGAGGTATCATTCATATCATTCAATTCACTTCTAGTACTGCACTCTCTAAGTGTTCCACTCAAAGATGCTATTTAGCTCTATATACTTGTGATACATAAAATAATTCCTTGAAAGAGTTAACCTACATCCTGCTTCAAATATTTGATTGTAAGAGATGTATAAAGAAACTGGAAACACTAATGCCCAATATCCCAAAATTTTGGCTGGCCCAAAATTCTAGTGACATGTGCAGAAACAGACAAAATTGTCTTTAGAATACAACGGAAGAACTGAGAACCCCAAGAAGCTTTTGCCTATAGTCACACCATAAGCTGGCCTCAAAGCCAGATGGTTTCTAGGTCTTCAAGCGTTTTGCCTGGAGTTTTGCTGATGATATCCTCCAAATCATAGGCATATAGAAGTGTGAGGGGTTAGAGGTTAACACAGAATCACTGTGGGATCTCATGTATCTAAAATTCTGTTTCCTTTCTTTTTTATTATTTTTCCATGTGTCTGAAGTGCAAATGCTAGTCTGTTGCACTGTAAATCCTGCTTGGATGAAACAGAATTTTAAGTAGAATCTGTAATACCACCCCTTCCCGGTTTCCTTCTGGACTATGGTACGGTCACCCCTGGCAAACCAAACCCAGTGGCCTGTATTTTGTCTCAGTTCCCATCAGCATAGTTGCCACTCCCTATAGTTTATTTTCATCTCTCTCTAGCAAACATGGGCACTTGAGAAATGAGAAAAGACAAGGTCAGGACACTCACTGTCCAGCTTGCTCAACAGAGAGGACTGCCAAATCCCAGCAAGCCTGTGTGGGGCTGCCACTGGCACTGCAGCTGGATTCCTTCTGAAACAAAAGTCTCAAGTTTAAATCACTCTGAGGTAGGAGAAAGTGCTAGGAATAAATGGGGGTGGGATTCCTGGAACCACAACCCCCCATGCCAAGGTTCAAAATTCTAAACATTGGAGTTGATTGTGAACTTAGTTATCACCTAGTCCAAATCTCACCTATTGCCCAGGAAGGAAAGGAACTGGGTAAGATAAGGAAGGTGACCTATTCCAGGCTGTGTGCCTCATTAGTGGCACAATCACTAGGTGAGGGTATTGGAAGACACTTATCTCAGATAACAAGGATTTATTTTAAGGATGCACAAGGTGGGGCAGCCCAGTAACAACTAAATCTCACCAAGTGCTAAACAAGATATCAGTACCAAAGAACATCCTCAGTCCACTTCCTTCACTCCGGCAGGGGTCCTCAGATGTGAGCCATCTGCCTGCTCTAGTTCTTCACTGCAGTGAGCACCATCCACTCAAGCTCTGGCACCAGACCTCAGAGTTATTACAGATGATGGTCCTCTTCAGAGAGGTGTCCGACCCTGGTCAACCAGGGTGGGATGGAGAGATAAAGCTGAGCAATCATCCTTCCTGAATGGGGCTTTGGCCATGGGAAACACTAGGAGCAGAGCAGAATCCTCCCCAAATTAGTATTTTGAACTAGATTCTACATCTCCTAGTCCTACTTAGGACTTATGCATAGTAGTAAGAAAGAAAAATAATGTATAGTTGTAAGAAAAATATTTCTGGAGATAAGATGCCTGGCTTTTAATCCCAGTCATTATTTTTTAGTAAGCAATTAAAAATTCTTTATCTATAACATACAGCTTACATTACCTGTCTTAAAAAGTTAAGGGAGTACTGAGATAATTTATGTCAAGTGTTTAGAAGCCGATCTGACACAACACATCTTACTTATTGGCATATAAATGTTCAATAAATATTAGATATCATTACTATTTTTTTCCACAGCATCTGTGATAGTTTTAAAATACGTCTACAAATTCTTTGACCTTTCACACAAATGATGGAATCTAATTCTCCTCCTTTGAATGTGGTCCACATTAGTGACTTGCTTCTAGTGAGTGGGATACAATAAAAACAATGCAGCATGACTTCTAAGGCCAGGTCAGGAGTGATACAGCTTCTTCCTGGTTGGAATTCTTGCACTTAGAAGCTAGACACTATGCTTTGAGGAAACCCAGGATCCCTGGGGAAACCACGTGTGTAGATGGCCTGGCTATTATCTTCAGCTAAGGTGACAATCAACATCAACCACAGCTGTCGATGAATGAACTGTTAGGTAATTCCAGCCTCAGCCTTTAAATCTTTCACTCAACATCATGGCTCAAAGCCAGTGATCTGCTCCAAGCTTTACTAGATCATATTATCTGTGAGCATCATTAAGGCCCAATTTATACCATTTAGCTTGGGGGTAATTTAGGCAGTAATAGCCTCTTTTTTTCATCTCTATGAGAGTATTTTTGCAGCGATCTTGATAGAATTATAAAATTCAGGAAACATCAGGTTATCTCTAAAGCTTTTTTTTTTTTCACTTCTACTCTGAAGTGCTTCTTAACCAGAGAGAGATTTGTTTGTTTGTTTGTTTGATTTTTGAGACACATTCTCTCTCAGTAATTCAGGACTACCTTGAACTCACTATGTAGCCCAGGCTGGCCTCAAACTCATGGCAATCCTCCTACCTCAGCCTCCCAAATGCTGGGATTGCAGGCATGGATTATAATGGTCTAGGAACTTTTAAAGAAAAAAAAGTAGTATCTTGGTTCAGTAACAGTTATACAAAGTTTAAACACGTGTAATTTGAACATATTTCTCATTTAATTGCAGTAAATTTCTACACTGCTCACTGATATATCCATTCCCAACCTTGAGTTTAGAAAAAACAAGCTGAAGATTTTCACTCAATTATTAGAGATTATGAGGATCTGTATATGCCTGCTTATTTTCTTTTTTACAGTGCCCTGATAGGAAGACCACACTTTCAGCCTGTGAATAAATGAGAAAGAACTACATTTGGGTTTTTTGTGTATGTCTCCTGATGGAATCCAGTTTAGGAATGGAAGACCCTAAACTGCAGTTTTCAATGGTGAACTACCAACATATTAACAACAATTGACTCAGTCTTTCCCTTCAAAATCTGGAGAAGTGGACCAGGAGTGATAGTGGGTATCTGTAATCTCAGCTACTTGAGAGTCTGAGACAGGAGGACTGCAAGTTCAAGGCCAACCTGAATGATTTAAAGAGATCCTGTCCCAAATTTTAAAAAAAATCTAAAGGAGCTGGGGAGGTATCTTGGTGATAAAGCACTTCCAGGCAGAGTCCCTGAGTTCCATCACCAATAAATCAGAAGAACTAAGAACAAGACAAGGATGTTCGCCCTCATCACTTCCAGCCTGGGAAATTACACAAGAAAAAGAAATAAAAGACATTCAGATTGGCAAGAAGTAAAATTATTGTAGGCCTAAATCTCACCCAGAGACTCTCACATGTAACCCAGGAAACTTCGTTTCCAGAAGCACTTTAAGAAACAAATGCAGGTGAATTTCAGACCAAACTTTGTAAAACACAAAACTAAAGCTTTCAGGAGTCACAACAATCAAGAGTATAATAACTAGAATGCTACTGCCCGAATTTAACTCTTGGCTATTCTACTTGCTAGCTGTGTGACATACAGTATGGTACTAAACCTCACTGCTTCTCAGTTTTCCCAAGTGCAGAATGGGGTTAACCACAGTTCATACCTCACAGGTTTGACGTGAACACCAAATGCATGAGCCTATGAGAAGCAGTTACACTAATAACACACTAGTCATGTGTTTGCTGTAGGGGAACTAGATTTTGTAAACACCACCACAAAGCACAGTGACACCAATAAGTACATTAGGTGTCATCGCTCCATCCACCCTTTCTTCTCTCAGTTTCCCCTACCCCCTCATGAACACTATGGAAAACAGCCATGGCTTGTTTGAAATCAAATGAAGGCATGAACCAGCCAGCCAGTCCCTCTGCAGCTCAAGTCCTTCTCTGCTTAGAGGACTATTTCTAATCTCCCAGTCCAATCACCAGAGTTTGTTTGGCTTGGTTTTTCCATTACTTTGATTTATGCCATTAGTGAATTTGACTTTCCTTTTTTCTTTAAAGTGCATTTCACTAAAAGTTCATTTCCAAGTGTAAATATAAGACCAAATGTTCCTAAATCCTTATGACTTGTAAAAGTTACCTACACACACACACACACACACACACACACACACACCATTCACCAGTAGATAGCAAATCTTTAACAGATTGCCTTGCACCTAAGGAAGTGGCTCCCCAGACTCACAAACATAATTTATACTGCTCAACATTTCCTTAAATTAATGGAAATCATGGAGTACAGGAACTGTTTTAGCGTGTTTCCAAACTATTCACTGGAGGAAAGTCATGGTACCCCAAATAAGCAGGGAACTGATGGTTTCCAGTTCAAAAAATCACAGATAACATAGCAGTCTTGTTTTTAAAGTTTCCTGATGATCAGCAAAGAGCAGAGTTTTCTTACAGTGTTAGGGCTGTTTTGTACTGGACAGGGTTAATAGATCACTGATGAGGGGCAGAAATGACTCTTGTACTGAGTTGCTGTAATTCTCTATCAGCCAATAACAGTGGCTTCCTGAAGTAGCAAAAACTTGGGGGGGAAAATGAAGCAAGTGAGAGAAGACATCAAGGTGGGCTGATGATTCATGCCTCTTTTCTGGAGGCTGGGTGTGACCTCTTAAATACCTTTCAACTCTGGGTTAGGGTTTTTCTGCCATTCTACTCAAACACCAATTTATACTTAAATATTAGTTGTACCTCAGGAACAAAATACTTAAAGTTTTGGCTTTAAATCTTCCTCTAGAAAACTCATCAGACATTGGCACAAGTTGAAACTACTTATTCATGTAATTCTTTGAAGCTTGTAACAGTCATAGAGCAAATTTGGCCAGCATTAAAGAAAAACACCAAGCCAAATATAGCTCTACAGTTCAAGTCAGTATTGCATCTAGTGTAAGACAATACTCTGCTCCTTGGAGTGAAGAAGAAGATATACGCTTGTCCTTAAGTGACCTATTTTCAATCTCTTGTAAACATGAAAGGCTGGCAGCTGGGTATTTGCGTGGTGAACTCCACCCTCGCCATCCATATACCATGTTTGGAGGAACTCAGAGGCACTTCCTGTTTGGGGTCATGACTTACAGCCAGAAATTGCTCCTTAGGCAGAATGAGGGCAATAATGTCTGCTAGTGAGACAGGCTTCTCCTTACAGCTTTCAACACTCACCTCATCCCTCCCCAAGGACCAGAAACTTAAAAGCCAAATTTAGGAAGAAAGCAGACAATCTGCGGAACTTCATTAAAGGGACAACGCTCTTCATAGTACCATTGATTGCTATTCAAGCTCACCTTCTCAAATGCTCACTTCTTGGTGATACCTGACGTCCCTTCTCTCGCACACACTCTCCTGAGTGCAAGAGGAATGGATCAAACATAGGATTACCATTCTTTGAAGTGGTGATATGTATTACAGATCTGAAGGCAAGTTTATAGAACTGTCAGTGAGGAAAAATGAACCTTGTGAGCTGAACTTTCTAAAATTAATCCATCTAACAACTACTTTGGAATAAAGCAGAAGCAGGGGATATCTACAACACCTTGAAGGAAACATTTTCCAGCTTGCAAAATTGCCTAGCTAATTAATTCCAACATTATAGTAATTGAGAACCAAAATATCTATCACAGAACAGAAACAGACCTGCTGTTTTTATCAAGGTAATTGCCAGGGTAATTGCTGGAACTCCCCTTAGTTTTGCTCCCTGAAAGCCAAGTCGAACCTTCTGGTTTGCATTTGCTTTTACACATATGTACCCCTTGTGTTAATAAACAAGCATGTTCTGAGGACATTTATAGTCAGAAACTTCCCTACCAGAGGTAAGGTTAGGAAAGAAAACAAAAGGCTGTTTCCAAATCCAAGCCAAGGACTTTATGTAAAAGAATGACAATGACCCCTTATTTAAAACTTTATGTCCTTATTGTGCCCATGTTCAGTGGGTTTCTATAAATTACAAAAAAAACTCTTTCCTAGTAAATATCAACAAAACAGTAGATAAACAAATGAAAGTTAAAGCTTTATTACACACTTTGGAGCTATCTTCAAAGATTACAGAAGTTTGATAAATTCCCTCCTTCACAACCATGAAAGTTCAAAGGAAATCTTCAGCAATCTCAGGATTTGTGAAGCTGTTCTTGCCTCTTCCAATAAGACTCTTTATCCACATGAATCTCAGAGAGCTGAAACAGGTGGCCTTCCACTACACCTGGCTGTTGAGCTGCCCTGAGGTACCTCCAATTCCTTCTGTACATATACACACAAGGGCACATACATGTGTTTATTTCATCTACCCACAAACAATCTCAGAAGTGATAGTTGGATTTGTAAACTTCAATCTTCTTTGGACATAGTTTGAAATAATCCTAACACTTATTCCTTTATCAGTTTATCATTTTGGAGATATTTTCCAGTAAAATTATAATTTATATAAGGTGCAATAAGGATATAGGCCATGGATTTTTAAATGAAGTTTTTACGCACTAAAATATGAAATCTAATAAAGGAAATTTTATCTAAACACTAAAATATATGGATATCAAAAAACTTATATATAGTCACCAAAAAGTAAAGAATTAATTTTCTCTCATTCACAAATTTTTTTATTCTCTATAAATACTAGAGTTGGAAAATTTGAGTTATAGAGCCACAAATGACACACAGCAAGATCAGTTTCCTCACCTGCATGAAGGAAGTAAATAGTCAGGAGCAAATCATTGCCAGGGCATGGCCACAATTTCAACCTTCTAGATGGCTAGTATTCCACAATTTAAAAAGACAAAATGTCGGGCCGGGGATTTAGCGCAGTGGTTTCACCACCTGCTGCGGAAGCACAAGGACCCGAGTTCGATCCCTGGTACAAAAAAAAAGACAAAATGTTTAAATAGGGGAAGAATGGATGAGTTGACTTCCATATTATACATGATATTAAAACTTACATACCACATATTAAAAATGTCAAGCAAAAATGTGTTTTCAATAATCAGTAAAGCTTTTACTGAACAAGAATGAGAAAGAATATTGAAGAGTCTACAGAGATTTCTAAGACCAAACAAATAGGTTCTATCTTGATTTGTAACAAGATACAAATATCTATAGAAAATTGTCCTTCAAGCATAAAAAAAGATGCATCTAATGTTCAAATACAGATTCAGTGTGGAATAATAGTGTAAAAAGCGTGTGGAATAATAGTGTGTAAAAAGCACATAAGAGCTAGTGCACAGGGTGTTAACTGTAGAGTTAGAGAGTTAGCTCTGTCTTTTCCTTGCTCTCACAAACAACAGACTTCATTTTCCTGTGCAGTTTGTGGAAAGGTTTTTCAGTGCTCTGAGAATTGGGAGTCATTACGGGATGCACACTGAAAATAGTTGCTTATTCAGAATAAGTTGAATGCAGAGGGCTATTATTTCTAGTCTAAATGGTTCTAATGGGATTGGGTCAATCAGTTTCTTTCCTAGATCTTTATAGTAAAAATGTTTTCCTTTTCTCTCACTGGAACCTTCTGTTGCTTAAGAGTAGAAGTGCATGTACAAATTCCTGATGACCCTATGTAAGCACCATGATTGCAAATTGAAATCTAGACTTTAACATTGTATCTTAGATTATGAAATAGCTGCTGAAAACCAGAGTCTGTTCATTCTACATTTGGGAAGGGCAGTTATGTTTCCAAGTTTGCCGTTGTTATTATTATTCAGTATGTATCCATAAATCAGTTTGCCTCTTCAATTGTGAAGCTGTTACTTCCAGCCCTAAGTAAAGAATTTTGAAAGTATTTATCTACATGAAGGGGACCTTTGGAATTTGAAAAACTCAGAATGGTATCCTCCTTCTGCTCCTTGGTAGCTAAATGATCTTCATTCAAAAAACCTCTCGATCCTTCTTAATCATGGCTTCTTGATCTTGAAAATGACATTAACATCTACTTTAAAAGATAGTTGTGACTTTTAGAAAATGCTTCTAAAGAGTAAAGCATAATAGTAAAAAAATCAGAGTATTTTAGGACAAAAGCAGTTTCATTTTGTTAGAATATAGACCACAGAAACAACTTTCCAAGGGAAGTCCATAACAAGCTTCACAGGAACATTTCAGTTCTTTAAAGTTGGTCATTTCCATTCATTTGTAAAATCATTGTTGTTAGTGCTTAGTGGGTTCAAGGGGAAATAAATGAAAGAGGAGGGAGGGGAAATGGAAAGGAAAGGGGAGGAGATTTCTGGGTAGCTGAATCAGTTCCTTAAAGAATTTAAACTCCAGTAGTAAATGAGAGGACTTGCCAGCCACCTACTATGAATCAGAATTGAGTTTCTCTGCTGTAAAAGAGGCATAGTCAAAGGATAGCAACACCTGCGAGGAGAACCAGGCTGCTTTGCCTCTGAATTCTATTTCCTTTCATAATTGTGCCTCTGAAAACTATGGTAAAGCCCATACTGTGGAAAGAACTTTTTCAATTTATGTGATTCTCAAACGAGTGTTGGAATTCAAGTATATTTTTAAGAATTTGTTGTGAGAACACCAACGTTTCATAGATGAAGAAACCTGGGTCCACAGGAATAAGTTTAAAAACAACGTAACAACAGTAGAGTGGGGCCAAAACATGAAGTCATCTAGCATGTTCCTCCTGCTTCACACGACCTGTAATTCTCTTTTTCTTAGTCAACTGGAAATACCCTTGAAATACTGCGTGACTCTTCTACCACAGGGAAGAAAGATTCAAATGAGTAAACTCTATAATAGTTTGGGTTTTAGGTTTTTACATGGTTTTATTCCATCTGGCCTTTTCCATTCTCTTTATATCCAGAGATTTTAATTTCTGTCTAAACTATAAGGCTTTCTTCTCCTCTTAATTCATTGCCTAACAACCAAACTTAGATGTGGCTGATTGAATGACTTTCTTTCTTTCTTTCTTTCTTTCTTTCTTTCTTTCTTTCTTTTCTTTCTTTCTTTCTTTTCTTTCTTTCTTTCCTTCTTTCCTTCCTTCCTTCTTTCCTTCCTTCCTTCTTTCCTTCCTTCCTTCCTTCCATGTGGACATAGACTTAGGATTCTAGATTGACCAAAGATCCCTGAATTCCAAGTGTGGCAAACATCTGAAGAAATGGTGGGCATGGGCCAGGGATTTAGCTCAGTGGTGCCACACCTGCCTCACAAGTGCAAGGTCCTGAGTTTGATCCCTGGTACCGCAAACAAACAAACAAACAAAAAAGAAATGGTGGGCATCACAACAGGATTTGGTGTAGACAGAGATAAAGAATAAATGTGGCTCTCCTAGTACCTTACTGAAATATACCATAATTTGGCCCAAAACTGAAAGAGATGAGGAACCCCAAGAGGCACTGAGATGAAATCTCCTAAGAGTTAATTTCAAGTGTAAATTAAACAGAAAGAGCCAGGCTCAGTGGCATATATTTGTAATCTCAGCTGCTCTGGAGGTTGAGGCAGGAAGATTCCAATTTCAGGGCCAACTTGGGCAACTTAGTGAGACCCTGTCTCAAAATAAATAGATCTGAGGATATAAATCAGTAGTAGAGTACTTGCCTAGCATATGAAGGGTCCTGCGATCAATTCCCAACCCAAAGAAAGAAAGAAAGAAAGAAAGAAAGAAAGGAAGGAAGGAAGGAAGGAAGGAAGGAAGGAAGGAAGGAAGGAGAAAGGAAAGGAAAATGGAGGAAAGCAGTATACATGTATAAGTTATGGGCTAACATGGTCATGACTTTATTTACACAGAGAATAATGTTAACTCGTTTTTCAGTACTGAGGTTTGAATCCAGGGCCTCACAAATACTAGTCAAGCACTGTACCAATGAGCTACATGCCTAGCCCACTGTATTATCTTTATATTGATAAAAAGATAGTTTTTCTTTAATAGTTACAGAGCAATGAGCCTAGCTAGAATAAGGACTTTAGCTATCATTACTGGGCATCTACTAGCAAGCTTATCTACATTATTTAATTTTATCTAATAATCACAATAATCCTGTAACTTGGTTTTAGTGTCCCTCTGTACAAACTGAATAGCAAAAGGCTTTAAAAATTCAAATGACTTGTCCAAGACCACACAGATCAAAAGTGGTGGGATTGGGATTAGGCACTACATCTGATCTTCCATCTTCTACCAGTCCATCTTCTTCCTCTACCAGTCCATCTTCTTCCTCACTCCCACCCTGTGACCTGAGATTGGGCACTGGTCCAAGCTCGTGACTGGAGCTCACTTGGAAAGTTGAGCTATTTGTTTGCCTCAATTCTTCCTCCTATTGCTCTTTAGGCTTTCCCAGAACTGACTCTCATGCTCCTTTTATTCGCACTTGTGTCTTCTATTGTGCTAATTCACTCTGCATGCTAACTGTGACCTACCCACCCCCAACTCAGGGCTTCCCATCAACTCACCTGTCATGTGACTCCACCCACCCTGAGCTTGCTTTAGTCAATTCTGTCTGTACTGATGCCTCATAGGGCCCACACCCCATGTATGATCCAAAGGACAGAGTATTAAGGTGTCCACTCAGAGAAGTTTAAAATGACTATAGGGTACAGTCTTCAGGAAAGTTCCTGGGAAGGGAGTTTGATCCAAAGACAATATTGACTTCAGTGAAAGGGAGGGCACAGACCAATATATCAAGGAAGGAAGGGGGTAAAAACACTTTAAAATAAGAACAAAGATGTTAAGGAAACCACACTGGGAAAAGAGAATTGGTTTTGATCATACCGGGAGATTACTTTAGGAAAGTGGGTTGGAGTTAACTGTGGATAGATGGTTTGCAAGTTTGAAGATTTAAACGTACCTGTCAATTTTGTGCAGAATATTTAGGAATAGGAAACAATGAGACAGAAAACTTAATGAATCACTAAGAAATAGAGAAGATCCTAAATAATTCCACAGATCCAAGCTATTGTTATACTGGACAATCTTATACTGCATCCTTGACCTAGCTGAATTTCTACCCTGCCCTAATCTTATTATCTTTGAGGATAAGTCCTTACAGGCCAGAGATCCCTCTTCAGGTGGGCTAGCCAAACTGATGGATCTAAGGTGGCTGAAAGAGTGACTGTTAAAAAAACCTCTAGTAGGGCAGGGGATTTAGCTCAGTGGTTCCGCCGTCTGCCTCCAAAGTGCAAGGACCTGAGTTCGATCCCCAGTACCAAAAAAAAAAAAACCTCTAGCTTCATTATAATTCCATCTGCTTACTAAATGACATTCCCCACCACCATGCCATGACACTTAACAGTTGTCATGATGATGACTGAAGAGAACCATAAAAGAAGCAAAAAAAGGTGGCACTCTAATTTCTGGAAAATCTCTTCCCATTCAGAGAAAAGACAAAAATATTCCTTCCCTTTATTAGCCTATCCCTCCCCCTCATTTCTTTTATCCTATGTCATAATCTCCTAATCCACAAAAAGATGAGACGTTGATTTGCAAGTTTAACTTCCACTTCTCCTATTCTTGGCCAAGAATAAAAGTCTCCTTCAATTCTAAACAGTGCTCGGCCTTGTTAGTCCCACAATTATGAAAGGAAGAAAGGACATAGTTTGGGATTAAAAACAGGTAACATTATGATAAGAGAATGACTGAGACCACTGGAAGAAATAGAAGTTAAAGAGGTTGACACTCTTTATAGACAATGAATATGAATGCTTATGTATCCCTGATGACTCTGGGTGATTTGGAACTAGTCTAGTAAAAAATAGCAATCAGAAAGTTAAACTGAAGGACCAGCATTTGTAAAATGGGTCTAGGTGAGATTCACCACCACAAAAGGTGAAATTTAATTCTCAGAAAACAGATGAACTATCCAAAGGAATAGCAGAGGAAAAATCAGAATTCATTAGCACAACCCTGAATCCATTTATATCCTGTCAAACATTACAGGAGACCATTGTTTTGGATGAATGAGATTTTTCACTAGGTCTCAGCAGGCCAGGCTACTTTAAAAGATACCAATAAGCAGCCAAGTGAAGAGATACATAGGGCAAGTTCTGGAAGGGTCCCAAGCACATGAGCTTTGGTCCCTGTAGAGCATGGTGAGCCTGAAGGGTAGCATGTGGATGAGTTCTTATTCCTCTTCCTATAAGTCTCCACTTGTTCAGATGCCAAAGTTCCTGAACCCCATCCGTTTGGAACTTTTGGAGAATTAATAATAAAAGCGTGGCTAAAGCTTAGACAACCATGCTGACATGGAAAAAGAGGGTCTGATTCAATGCTTACTGAATGGAGACACCTCTAAAGGCTTATATACCCCTTCCTTCAGCCTCCCTTCCTCATCTGTATGGGGCAGGACCTCTTCTAAAATGGGAATCGTATAGTCTATTATTAGGCAAGGTAAGTTAGAGGATCTAAGATTAGAGTTTCTATGATCTGTTTTGGGAAAGAGAAATTCTGATTTCTATGGCCTGCCTTGGGGAGAAAAGGAAGAGGAAAAGGAAAGCAGGAGAAAGAGAGAGCGATGCAGAGAGAGACACAGAGACAGAAACAGAGACAGAGAAAGATAGACAGGGAGAGACTTTTTTTCCCCTGAGGCCCTCTTCTGAGGCTGAAAGCACCCAACGCTATTCTAATCATTTAAAATTATTAGGCCAGGAACCATAGATACAAGTCAAAAAATATATATCATGTTGCAAACAATAACCTTATTCCTCCATAAAGCCCTGGAAACCACCATTCTATTTTCTATGAATTTAACTATTATTGGTCTCTCATACAAGTGGAATCATATGGTATTTGGGGTGTGTGTGTGTGTGTGTGTGTGAGACTGGCTTATTTCATTTAGCATAATGACCTCAAGGTTCACATATGTCATAGCATGTCAGCACTTTTCACCCTTTTAAGGCTGAATAATATCCCATTATATATATAGACCACATTTTATTTATCCATTCATCTTTCAGTGGACATTTAAATTGCTTCCACATTTTGGTTGCCGGAAATAATACTGCTGACTCTACAAATGTCATGGCTCTAAAAATGTTAATTTGAGACCCCTCTTTCAATTCTTTTGGGTAGGTAGTCACAAGTAGAATTATTAGACCATATGTAACAATATTTTTAATGTTTTGAGGAACCATCATATTGCCTATGCTATTTTACATTCCCATCAATAATCCACAAAAATTTTCATTTTTTCACATCTTTGCCAAAACTTACTCTTTCTTGTTTGTTTTATTTAATAGCATTCTTAACGGGTATGAAATGGGATCTCATTGTGAGTTTCATTTCTATTTCTCTCATGATTAGTGATGCTGAGCATATTTTGTATGTTGACTGGCCATCTGTCTATTCACATTTTTTCCTGTTTCCTGTTGTTTGTTTGTTTGTTTGTTTTGAGGTTAGGAGAGTTTTTAATTGGAAATAATGAGAAGGAGAATAGCTCTTGGATTTCCAAATGGGTCCCAAACTGTTTGGCCCTTTCCTCACTTTTTAATCAGGTTGTTTATTGCTCTTATTGTTGCTGAATTGTAGGAAATCTGTGTACATTCCATTTATTAAGCTCTTATCATATATATTTTCCTATTCTGTGGATTAGTATTTTACTGGGGTAATTGTATCCTTAGATGCATAGAAATTTTTAATTTTTAGTCCACTTTATCTACTTTTTCTTTTATTGCCTAGGCTTTCAATGCCACATTCAAGAAATCATTGCCAAACTCAATGCCATGAAGCTGCAGTTGATTAATTTTTTAATGTATGTAAAATTACGATGTAAAATTTATATGCCATAAAACTCACTGGTCCTAAGTATATAGTTCAATAATCCTTATTAAATTTATACAGTTATTCAACCATCACCACAACCCAGTTTCAGAACATGTCTGTCCCTAAAATATTCCCATTCCTGTTCACAGTCAGTCCTTGCCATTGTCCCCAGCCCCAGGCCGTCAGTGATGTTTTCTTTCTCTAGAAACTAGGCTACATGTGGTTAAATTTGAAAAGTTCAACTTAAATTATGTTTTCTAAGAAGTAGCATTTTACAAAATCTGTAGGGGAAAAGGAATGCCATGTAAGCCCCCTATCATATTTTATATGCTTTTTTACACACTTATCCACCATTTTTAGTGTCATTCTTTGTTTTTACATTAATCTCTGTTAAGAGTAACTTCAAGAACTGACCATCTTGTTAGGTAGCACACTCCAACTATGTAAGTAGGATGTGATTTAGTTTCTAGTTTATATCTGCTACTATGCATCTAAGTTCCTTCTTAAATAAGGCATGACATTTCCTGTACAGCACCCAGGTGTGTCATATGCCTGTCCTAATCAACAGCCACCTGTCATGATCTAAACAGGCTTCTATTTTAGTATATGCGCTGCCGAAGTGAGCACTGAACAGGCGTTTAGATTGTTTATCTTCTCTCTTGCACCCTCCCTTACCCAAGACTGAGCCACTCACTGCTCAGCACCAGTCACAAGTACCCTGCACTCACTACGTCTGCACGGGCTGGAATTCACAGGCTTCCAGGGAGCCTTAGAAGACGCCAAGTGAGTTCCTTGAGGCTTGGTGTTTAGAGGCTCACACCTGTGTTATTTTTCACCTTGGGTTCTTTCCAAAGCAAGTTTTAGAGAAACAGTGTTATGAAAGAAAGATTAGGTTTTTTAAAAAAAATAACAAGGTGTTCTATTTTGTTAAATGAAAAAATGTCACTGATACCTAGGTAAAATTCAGAAAATCTTGATTAAAAAAAAAATACATGGAATGCTATAGAGACAGGTTTTTTGTTTTGGGGGGAGTTTTTTTTAGTTTTTTTATTTTTTTGGTACTGGGGATCAAACTCGGGTCCTTGTGTTCTCAGGGAAGGCAGCGGAACCACTGAGCTAAATCCCCAGCCCAGAGACAGGTTTTTTAAGCCCAATTTCCTGAGGTGATGAGGTCAAGTTCTGAGCCATAGGTTTTGGGTATGTTCTTTGTATTTTTGAGAAGGGATCTCACCATCAGTTTGGGCTGGCCTTGAAATAGCCACCATCCTCTTGCCTCCACCTCCTGGGTGCCACCACACCCAGTCTGAACAGTTCATGTTTTTCAAAGGTCAACTTCAGATTAAGCTTTGTGCTCAGCTAATTTATGAGACATGTAGGCTTTAGAGTTTCAATTGTAGATGATGACTTTAGTAGATGAAAACAATTAATTTTAGTGTTAAAATTGAGACTCGAATCATTCCACATGAAAGCAAAAGTAATAGTGTGGGAGGGTGTTATTACAGAGCAGGTTGTTTGCAGCTTGACAAAGTACCACACACCTACTTCTCCTTTGAATGTTAAATTCAAAGGAGGTAAGAGAAAATGAACACTTTTTTTCCTTTTTTATTAGTACATGTTTGCAGTATATACAAGTCTCGCCATCACTTGTTATTATTTGATTTCTTTTTTTTAATTCATTAACTTTATTGGTATATTTTAGGTATACAATATGACGACATGCATCATTGGGAATTTGTACCTTTACATGATATATCTTGGTTCTTATTTTTTTCTCCCCATTTCCCTGCCCTCTCTCCAACCCCTCCACCCCTCCCTATTTACAAAGACTTTGTTTCCATTGTTTCCTTTTCTCATATTTATTCCTTTCCCTTCCTCTTCCCCTCCCACTTTCAATTCCCCCTTGGGCCTTATCTTCCTATTTCACATTATCTAGTCTACATTTTGATCCTTATTTACACTTGCAGTTTCTCACCCCAGAGAAACTATTTGGTACTTACACATGTGTGTCCTATTTATTTCAATTAATAGAGTGGCTTCAATGTGCATCCATTTAGCTATAAATGTCTCTAGTTTCTCATTCTATGGCTGAGTACTACTCTATTTTATAAAAAGCAAGAACAAACAAAAAATCCACAGCTTCTTTATCCAGTCACCAGTTGATGGGCAATTGGGCTGTTTCAAAGTTTTAGTTATTATAAACTATGTCCCTATGAACATGGGTGCACATATATCACTGTGGTATGA
>NW_004624736.1:519819-533723 GCF_000247695.1 Heterocephalus glaber
ATATATATATATATATATATATATATATATATATATATATGTAATTTGCAGTTCTCTTCTCATTGAAAGTCTACCCAAATGGAGATGTTTAAATCAATGGGAACCCCCAGGCTCAGTGAGATGAACTTGATATAAATTAAATCCATGAGTAGCATCAAGGATGAGTAAGAAGTATGTGATTTAAATATCTGGTTCAAGATGGTGATATTTAAAATCTTTGTTAACAATTTCTGACACTCATATATTACCTTATAGATTGGTTTTCACATATATTGTGAACCATAATTCTGACAATAACTCTGATGACAGGTACTATCCCAGATGTATAGATTAAAAAATGAGGCTTCATTCGTAAGTGGTAGAATCTGGGCCTTGAACCTATGGCTCAAATAAATGCAAATCTTGGTGTGCCTTGCTACAAAAGAGCTACCTCCAACCGTTGTTTGTTAAAAGTCCGGTGCAACAGAGGAAGACAATTTGAAATACCAAACTCTGAATTTTAATTTTATTCAAAGAAACATCCGCTTATTTTAATAATGAGAGTAATATGTCCTCTGGTAAAGACTTAAATATTTTTCCTATCTTTCTTTTAATAGTATTAATTTACATAATTAATCTTTTTTCATAGATTATGTAGCAAAATAGCATTTGTGAAAGCAGCTAGCACATTAGAGAAATCGAATTTCTAAAGTTATTTAACCTTTTCACCAAGATGGCGCCGAAGGCAAAGAAGGAAGCTCCTGCCCCTCCCAAAACTGAAGCCAAAGCAAAAGCTTTGAAAGCCAAGAAAGCAGTACTGAAAGGCATCCACAGCCACAAAAAGAAGAAAATCCTCACGTCACCCACCTTCCGCCGTCCCAAGACACTGCGGCTCCGGCGGCAGCCCAAATACTCTCGGAAAAGCGGCCCCAGGAGAAACAAGCTTGACCACTATGCCATCATCAAGTTCCCCCTGACCGCAGAGTCAGCCATGAAGAAGATAGAGGACAACAACACACTCGTATTCATTGTGGATGTCAAGGCCAACAAGCACCAGATCAAACAAGCTGTGAAGAAGCTCTAAGACATTGATGGGGCCAAGGTCAACACCCTAATCAGGCCTGATGGAGAAAAGAAGGCGTATGTCCGACTGGCTCCTGATGATGATGCTTTGGATGGTGCCAACAAAATTGGGGTCATCAAACTGAGTCCAGCTGGCTAATTCTAAATACACATTATTTTCACCATTAAAAAATAGCTATTTAAAAAGAAAATGAAGCTTCAGCCCAGCACTTGTCCAATCTATCACAAATTCTATTTCTGAAATGAAGTACAATGAAATTATTTTTGACATTGATTCAGAGAAAAAGAACAACTGTATTACATGGTAACCATATTCAGACTTACTTTGGATAACTGTGACTACCTTTTTTGTATACAGTACATGAGACACAATATAGACATAAGATGATGACATTAACAATAATTTTATTTTTATTCTTTTGTTAAATACCAATATCTTATCAAATCCATACCCCCAAAAAACCCTAAAACACCAGAAATCTTTGCCCAAAAATGATAGCTTCTATTATCATCATGTGTCAGCGATTCCTTCTTAAATATATAGGAGCCTGTGTTATATCCTTTATCAATCAATATAGTTTTATATAAAATGGCTTCCACATAATGGAGACTCAAGCAGAAAATATTTTCATTAGATACAAAAACTTTCTTGACCTAAAATTCCAAAAACTTCTGAACTCTTCTCTTTGTTAGACAGAAAAAAGTCTACAGTGTGAAGCATGAATATTTTCAAGTAGAAATAATAAGGGGAAGGGTCTTTGGGAATCCTGTATTTTAAGCAGTTGTCTTGCTTTCCAGGTTCTCTGCTGCTGTGTGGAAAATGGGAGGCCCGGTCCTTCCTTACCTAGTTGATACAGAGAAAGTGGTGAAAAGAGAGAATCCATTTGGTCTTGTGAAGAGGTGCTGGTGACAGCTACTTTTCTCTGCCTATGAATTTCACAGCTTGCTGGTGTTCACTTTAAATCAAGGTTCCATTTTATCCATCCCAATGTTAGCCATGGAAAAAAAGGGGTAGAGAAGACACTGACAAGTCTAGAGAAGAGTTATGAGAACAATCTACTGAGAGAATACAATGGGCCAGGCTTTAAATGCCAATAAAAATAATAAAACAATAACAGTAACAACAACCAGCATTACTGAGCTCCTAGCCTGTGCTGGAGGCTTTATATCTCTAAACTTATTTAATTCTCATAGCAGCTTTAAAATTGGAACTACCATTACCTTCATTTAGCTATGTAGGAAGCAGAAATACCAGGAGGCAAAGAAATTTGCCCAAGATTACAGTAAATAGCCAGGGTAGGACTTGAATCCAGATAGGCTGGGTCCAAAGTCTATGCTCATGACCTTTCTACCATTCTCATTTAACTATAACCACATGATATTAGAATCACATTATTATCCTTATTTTTCAAAACCCCAGAGATGTCTTAGGTAAAGTGTCCTCTCTAAGATAACCAGCTGGTTATAAGCGTGATAAACCAAAACTTAAAATCCCAGACCCAATTGATAACAAGCTTCATTTCATCAATATTTCTATCACTGAGTTGAAAAATTAAAACAGTACCATCTACTGCCACATTCAGTAATCTGTGAAAAGTAGTTACAGATAAATATAATAGAAAAGGATCTTAAAGGTATAGCTGGCTAATAGAAAAACATTGCAATAATAACTTCACTACTAAACTTCTTCAGAGATCCAGTAAACCAAGTGTGTTGTTATTATAGGAAGGGTTTATCACTTAGAATGAATATCTAATACCCTAACAACTGCTACTTATTCTAGAATCTAATGTTCTCAGTCATCATCAGAAATCTGCAAGCAGAAGGTAGGGAGGGAGACAAGCATAGAAACAACACCCCTGAAACAAAGCCAGATATTATAAATAGAACTAAATACTTGGATTATATCTAAGTCTCTGTAGAAAGGTCAATAGATATAATAGTATCCAAAAATATAATTATAATACTAGAAAAATTCACCATGAATAATAAAATTATGGATGATTTTATTCATCTAGTTTGTAACATTTTTCTGAATTTTCCAGGTTTTTATAATAAGCATACTAAATAAAGTAAAAATAAATATCTAAACCTTTGAAAAAAATAGCCAGTTGTAACTTTAGAACAAAGAAAATTCAGTAATATGATGTAATTTTAACTTATAGACACAATGCCCTACAAGGAGTTACTCATAGCTACTCAAATTGTCCCAAACATGAACAAATGGTCAATTGATCTTGAGTTTTTAAAGAAGTCATCCTAGGGGCCACAGCAGAAGTCTTAACGTGGTTACCTATCATGGTTTTGCTGAGAGAAAAGAGATGAAGATGTTACTGGTAAGTAAGATCACACAACAGGAAAGATGAATGTTCACTGTCCTTAAAGCCAAAGCAGTATTGTAAGTCTCTACCAACAGGTCACATTAAGTGGACTTTTCTGTTTGAAGGACATGTCCTAGAAGTTACTAATAACCTCACAATTCTGGAGACTAGAAGAACAAGATAGGGATGTCAGAAAATTGGTTTTTTCTGAGGCCTCTCTCCTGGGCTTATGGATGTTTACTTTCTCTTTATGTCATAGGATGATATTTTAGTACATTTTGTGCTGCTAGAGCAGAACATACTGAGAATAGACTATTGTTAAAGAGCAGGAATTTAGCCAAGCGGGATGGTGCACTTCTGTAATCTCAGCACCCTGCGATGCTGAGGCAGGAGGATCACAAGTTCGAGCCCAGCCTGGGCAACTCAGAGACTTGGCAAGACTGTGTCTCAAAATAAAAATAAAATAAAGGGTCTAGAGATATAGTTCAGGGCAAAGGCACTGGGTTCAATCCCCACTACTGCTATACATATATGGTTATTGATTCATAATTATTGAGGCTAGGAAGTCCAATAGCATGATGTTGGCATCTATTCAGCTTCTGTTCCATAATCCTGTGATAGAAGATGCAGTGGGCTGGAGATCTTCCCTAAAGAATTAAAAGAATCATAACACAGTGATATACATGTGCCCATGTTTATAGCAGCACAGTTTGTCATAGCTAAAACTTGGAAACAGCCCAAATGCCCATCAACTGGAGACTGGATCAAGAAAATGTGGTTTTTTA
Organism: Heterocephalus glaber; assembly: GCF_000247695.1. The sequence goes on from NW_004624736.1 coordinate 523,988, forward strand.
ATAAAATGGAGTACTACTCAGCCATAAAAAATGAGAAATTAGAGACATTTATAGCTAAGTGGATGCACATTGAGGCAATACTCTTAAGTGAAATAAATAAGACACACATGTATAAATACCGAATAGTTTCTCTGGTGTGAGAAACTGAAAGTGTAAATAAGGACTAAATGTATAATAGGTAATGTGAAACAGGAAAAAAAGGGGCAAAGGGGAAGGAAGTGGGAGGGCTAGGGGAAAGGATAGAAGGGAATGGGATTAATATGAGAAAATGGAAAAATAGGAACAAAATCTTTGTAAATAGGGAGGAATGGAGGGGTTGAAGGGAGGGCTGGGCAAGGGTGAAAAATAAGAACCAAGAGAGACTATGTAAAGGTGCAAATTTCCAATGATGAATGTCATTATATTGTATACCTAAAATGTACCAATGATTAGAATGAATAATCGATAATGTAAAATAGGAAGAAAAGGTCCAAAGGGGTAGGGGTAGTGGGAGGGGCAGGGGAAAGGAAAGAAGGGAAAGGAAAAATGACGAGAAATGGAAAAAATGGAAATAAAGTCTTTGTAAATAGGGAAGGGTGGAGGGCATGAAGGGAGGGCTAGGAATGGGGAAAAATTAAGAACCAAGATGCATTATGTAAAGGTACAATTCCCAATGAGAAATGTAATTGTGTTGTATACCTACAATGTACCAATAAAAGAATTTAATAAAAAAAAAAAAAGATGCAGTGGCAAGAGAGCACGCACACACACAAGAGAAAGGGGGCTGAACGCTTGCTTGTTTTTATCAGAACCCACTCCTGTAGTAATAGCATCCATCCATTCATGACAGCAGAGCCTTCATGAGCCAATCACCTACCAACATGGCTACATTTGGAAATCAAGTTTCTAGTGCATTAACTATGGGGAACATATTCAGACCACAACATTTGGTTTCTTGTCTGTATGTGTATGTTCTCGGTTTCTGTCTGTCTTAATCTCCTCGTCTTATAAAGTCAGTCATATGGATTTAGGATTCCCATTTTAATTCAATCACCTCTTTAAACAGTTTCTCTCCAGGGGCTGGGGATTTAGCTCAGTGGCACCGCACCTGCCTCGCAACAGCAAGATCCTGAGTTCGATCCCCAGTACCAAAAAAAAAAAAACAGTTTATTTCCAAAGACAGTCACATTCTCAGGTACTGGGTGTTAGAGCTGTGAAATATTCACTTGGTGGTTGGAGGAGTAGGGGGCCTAATTCAGCTTACACCGTCTAGAATACAGAAGCTCAAATTAATCTATTCCCATTATTGAGCTACCTTTCATTTAGCATCTCCATAATACAGTAACACTGTGATTGCTCAAAAGAATGGTTTCTCAGCCTTGATACTTTGACATTTTCCTCATGGTGGGGCTGTCCTGTGCATTATTAGAAGTTTAGCATAATCTCTAACCTCTACTCAGAAGATGCCAACAACACACACCCTTCCTACCCTTGAGTTGAGACATTGATAAATGTTCCCTGGGGAGCAAAAGCACCCTTCATATAAACCACTTTCTTAAAGAGACTCAGTTATTTAGTCAGAGGTAATAAGCAAAAAGGAGGAAATCAATATGGATCACTCTCCTTCTATTGGCCAATAACTATATCAAGGTGATTTCTTAGGGATAATCTTAGTAAGTGGCTATATCAAACCTCATTTTCTAAACTAGGAAATTATTCCAAGGGGATGAATGACTTGTCAAGGAGACTGTGGAGTAGATAAATTAAGGAGTGTTAACGTTTATATCAGAATGTCTCCCAAAGCCTCATGCACTCATAGGTGGGGCTTTGGGGAAGTGATTGGATCATGGGGGCATGATCCAATGTGGACTGATTAGTCCACTGATAAATTTATAGCTAAATGTGATGTTGAGAGGTGAAGCCTGATCCAAGGAGGCGGGTCACTGACAGTGTGGCCTGGAAAGATATATCTCCCCCCTCTCCCCCCTGGATCTCCCTCTCTGATTCCCATGAGCTAGGCCATGAACTCCTTCTCCTCTGCCATGCTGCCCTGCCTTGGATCCACCTTGCTATGAAGCGAAACTTCTACAAACTAGGAGCCAAAAACCTTTCTCCTCCTTTAAATTGTAGGTGTCAGATATTGTGTACTGACAATGAAAAAGTAACTAAATCATGGAGTAAAGGCATAAATCTAAATAGGCATCCAAAGTCTGTGTTCTGCTGTTAGGTCCAGAACACTGTCATACACATATACAAAAATCATACAACTGGCAAGCAGTCTCAGAGACCAATATCTCTGGCCTTGCTGGACTATACAAACATAATATTTTTGAGTTGTAAGAGGCTGGATACTTCAGTCATTATAATTAAGTACACAGGAATGAATTTCCAATTTTGCTTCCAAGCAACTATGAATTGGGTGAGTGTTATGGTTTGGATCTAAAATGTCCCCCAGAAGTCTCATGGTTCAGATGTGGCACTTTTGGAAGGTGACTGGATCATAGTGATCCACTGAAAGGTAATGAGTTCATCGCTGAATGGGCCATTAAGAGGTGGCACCAAGGATGTAACCTGCAAAAGTGTATTCTTGTCCCTGAATTCTCCCTTTTCTCTCTGCTTCTTGGCACAGAGACCCATGGGCTGAGCACGTTTTCCTCCACCGTGCCCTCTTACCATGTCATTTCTGCTTTAGAACCAACCAACCACTGACTTAAACTATGAGCCAAAATAAAACTCTCCTCCTTTTTTTTTTATTTTTTTTCATTTTTTGGTACCGGGGATTGAACTCGGAACCCTGCATTCGCAAGGCAGGTGGTGGAACCACTGAGCTAAATCCCCAGCCCCTAAACCTCTCCTCCTTTAAGGGTTGTGGATGTTTAGTATTGTGTCCCAGCTATGAGGATATGACTAAGAAATATAGCAAATAACTTGAAACCTTTCTGCTTCTGCACCTGTAATGATATGTGATAACACCTCATGGGAAAGTCCTAAGGATTTAACAAAACGATATATGTGATCTGTTTAACAAAATGCCTGGCTCATAGTAGGGACTCAATAAAGGATAGATATTACTATTTATTTACCAAGCCAAATAATTCCACTAAACACAGTTGCTAGGGTATTTCTATATAATGAAGTAACAGTTGTATTAGTTTCCTAGGGCTTCCATAATAAAACAACAAAAGGAGTTGGCTTAAAACAACAGAAATTTATTCTTTCACAGTTACAAGTACCTGAAATCAAAAATCAAGGTGTTAGCCTGGCCACATTCCCTCTGAGACTCTGGGTAGACTCTCTCCTTGACTGTCCTTATGGTTCAGTGGTTGTTGGCAATCAGTGGTCCTTGGTTTTCAGTTCTATCGATACAATCCCTGCCCCTCTCTTCACAATGATATTCTCTCCTGTGTGTCTCTGTGTGCAAATATCCTTCATCTTAGGAGGATAAAATTTATATTCAATAAGGGTCCAGTCTAATCAAATATAACATCATCTTAACTAATTTCATCTGCAGCAACCCTATTTCCAATAGGGATGCATTCAGAGGTACTAGGGCCTAGGACTGAACACATCCTTTGGGTGAGCACAATTCAACCCATAACCCTGGAGATTCAGGTGGTATTATATGGTGTTCTTTCATTCTAATGCCTTAATACAGGCCTCCATTGACCACATATTTATGAGTACCCACTGTGTGCAGCTCTGAGTATAAAACTGTTAACAGACAACCTCTAGCCTTGTAAGAGACCAAATATTTCCATTTTAGTCCAATACTCTACAAATATATAAAATAGCATTTATTGGGCAATTTCTTTAAATCAAGCACTATTGTAATTGTTCTACATATATTACTTTACTAAATCATGAGAATAATCTTCCTTGCCAGGTGTGGCGGTACACACCTGTTAATCCCAGCACTTGGGAGGCTGAGGCAAGAGGACAGCCATGAGTACAGGGCCAGCCTGGACTATACAGTGACTTAAAGTTCAGCCTGAACTTACCTGAACTGACCCTGTCTCAAAAAACCAAAAACCAAAAGTAAAAAGAATAGTCCCCTGAGGTCATATTAATGAAAACTCTATTTTACCAAAGCCAGATGAGTTGAGTTACTTGATCAAAGTCACACAGCTACTAAAAGGAACAAAGTTAGAACACAGGACAAGCAAGTTGGCTCAAAGCCCAGGTTCAAAATCGCTGGATTTTACTCCATCCTTTGGAATGAGGCATTGATAGCGTGGGAAGCACAGATTGAACATTTTCCATTCTTAGTCTTATAGAGTGAAATTGCCTTTAAATATTATGATACTCCACAGTATCTCAAAAGTCTACATCTTTATCAGTAAGTATGTATAAATAAGTATTCTTGAGCTATTAGGTACAAATCAAATGTCAATAAATGGAATCATACATAATGCTGGATTTGCGAACTTTCAAAGATGGTTTCACTTTTTCACATAATTTTGTTGCCAGTGACTTTTAGTTCACGAGTTTATTTGTTGACAAATAATTGACAGATATATAAGTGATATATAATTATTAACAGATAATTCCTCCACAGCATTTCTCTACCTCTCTTTTTCTCTCTCCAAAAGAAAAAATTTAAATACACTAAGAGAAACTGATATTTAAAAGAACTACAAAGATGATGTTTTAACTAAGGGTAAAATGACTTCAAATATGATGCTCTTGTATTAGGATCAGATCTGCAGCATTGGCATAGAATGAAATCTATCAGTATTTATAGCTGCATGATTGAATGGGAAATTCATATTTAGTCAAGTTGATTTTCCTGGTTCCCACACCAAGGCCATGAAAAACAAAAACAGGTCATGGGTACTTTCTAAATACAATTGTCCAAAAACACAACTATGGCTGGAGGGAAAAAATGCACTCACTGCCCACCCCCTTACCAAACCCTGGGAATCCACAGACTTGGTCACATTCTTCCAACTGTAATTAATTTTATACACTGTTTAGAATGATTCAGTTCTCCACTTGGTTCACAAACAAAAGCATTTGGCAAAATTTTGTTTTTGTTTGCAAACTCTTGGAAATAAGAGCCAAAAGATCATAAAATCTTTTCCATCACTTTTCTTTTCACAGATTAGGTTTCATTGGCAAAATTGTCTGCATTTGAGGGGCCTTATCTTCCTTTTTGGTAAAACGATCATAAAAGCAAAAAATGAAGAAAGAACAAAGCAGTCTAGAAGGCTCACCCTGGCTCCCAGCTCCTGGTGAGGGGAACTTGTCTCTGCAGACAAAAAGTAAGTCCCCAAGGTCAGGAGCTCCAGGGAAACATAATGGACCTGGCTAGCAGTGCTAGCCATAAGCAAAGCCCATGGCTATTGTAAAGTTCAAAAACAATTTAAGATTCTACTCCAAAAGTGATTCCTTTTGCAAGGCAGGCTAGAGTTGAAGAAGAAATCCAGTGTAGAGCCCACCATATTGCCATAAGGTTTAATCAGGAACCATTTTTTGAAGGAGTTGATTAAGGCTGACCCATGGAACAACTACAAAACAACTTTACTTAGAGTTTCTAATGTTACTCTCCTGCAGTGACTGGGTGAGAGACAGTCACAGGAGGCAGTTGTGGAGAGGGTGCAGGCTACACATGAAGCCCCCTGAGAGGTTTAAACTCAGTCCAGGAAGGACACAAGCCACCCGGCTCCCTGTGATGATAAGCTAAGTCTGGCATGTGCGGCTATCAGAGGTGGCTGGTTCTGAAAATGCTAGCAATAACTCCAGTGGTCTGTTTGAACTCTCTCCCTGCTGCCTACATCCATCACAGGTCAGAGATATGACTGCTTTCCCCATATACCAATGTGAGCAAGGACATCCTTTGACTTGGACAGTTGCCAAAGCCTAGGGTATATGGACAGAGGGGCCTCTGGAGCAGGTGGAATCTAAACCCACAAGCCGTAAAGCTAGGTGGAGAAAACCATAACTTGCTGGATACCAAGAATGCAGATCCTGGGAAGAAACCACTCATTCAAAAATAGAGAGGAAATTATTTTTTTGTTTTCACTCAATTTTTTTCTAGTTCATTGATTTGGGGAGGGGCCTTGGGTTTTTTCCTTTTTCTCCTTTTTTCTTTCATTTTAAGTTTTTTTTTTCTTTCTTTGTCTCCTTATTTTTTTCTTTCTTTTTTGGTTTTTTTCTTGTTTGTCTTTTCCTGTTACCTATTTTAAATTTTATTAGTTTCCTTTTATTCCTTAATAGGATTCTTTATCTCACTTTCCTCCTTTCTTTCTCATCTCCAATTGCTTAATTTTTCAAATTTTTCTCCTTTCATTCTCTCATACCTACCACCTCTATCTTTACTAGTATAAACATTAGGCTTTATAAATCTTCAGATAAGTTATCTCTATGCTATTACTCTTTAAATTGTCTTCCATTGTCAATGGAGGTATAGTTGTATTTAGGTACATATTTACTGAATATAAATATTTGGTTATTCTTAGTGTTCATACTATAATTATAGATCTCGCTTCTGTGGTTAAGGGTGGTATATTATTGCTTCATATGGTATGTCAATGTCCACTTTGTCTTTATCCTGTTATGATTGTGGATTTAGTTGCTATTGCCAGGGTAGAATAGTTGTTGCTATGAATTGGTTTTCTGTGCATGCCAATATCCACATCACCTTTATGTCATTAATTATACTGTGGTCCATTCTCAGAAAATTGGGTGTTGGGCCAATTACAGCAGTACCTTAGTTCATGAACACTTTTGTTTGTGAACATTTTGCAAAATTTTGTTTTATTTGCAAATTCTACATTGGGTGATAAACATGACCACGGCCATCTTTTCCATGCAAACATAAATGTGGCCATCTTTCCAAAATCATGTAACAAATTAAGTTTGTGAACCAAAGTAAGACTGTACTCTCTTCCTCCCCTCTCAAACTAACAGAGGTGGTTGGATCTTGGGATACAAGCAAAGGCCTATAGTTAGCCAAGCATGCATCACTGAAAAGTAGAACCTAACTAAAAAGATCTCCATAGTAGCAACAAAGTCTTTTCATTATAAGCACCACCAAAACCTCAGCACAAACACATATAACAATAATGACATGAGAAGACAAAGTAACAAAAATCCCAACCATCCAAAGCTTATCCCTGGGGAATTGAGGGGGAGGAAATCAAAAGCCACATAGATGAGTTATTCAAAATGATAAGATCAATAACGTGCTTGGCAAGCTAAAGCACACTGTAACTAAACAGCTAATAGACTCAATAAACAAAACCATCAGCAAGTTTACAGAAGATGCTAATAAAAACTAGATGAACTAAACAAAACAATCACGAATGACCACTTTAGCAAAGAATTTGAGTCCATGAAAAGGTGGCAAACAGAAATCTCTATTGAAAATATGGGCAGCAGGGCCAGGGATTTAGCTCAGTGGTTCCACCACTTGCCTACCAAGCACAAGGTCCCGAGTTCGATCCCCAGTACCAAAAAAAAAAAGAAAATATGGGTAGCAGAAGTAAATAATATGAGGACATAGTGTCAGAGATAGAAGAAAGGGCATATGTCAGTGACCAGTTACTCAGAAATACCTTGAAAATGTCAAGAGAATATGAAAAATGAATCCAACAGCTTTCGGATGATACAAAGATTAATCTAAGATTAACTGCAAATAGTGAAATATCAGAAGACAGCATAAATAGCATAAAGAAACTGTTTCCAGAAATAAGAGCAGAAAACTTTCCAAATGTGGGGAAAGACTTAAACATACAGATAAGTGAGGCATATCACTGAGCCAAGATCAAAAAAGAACCTCTCCACAACACATCATAGTCAAAATTCCAGAAGTCTAACATGAGTACAGAATCTTAAAAGATGCTAGAGAAAAAACAACAAATCACATATAAAATAAACCCATTAGAATTACAACAGATTTCTCAACACAAACCTTAAAGGCCAGGAGAGCTTGGAGTCAAATGTGTCAAGCCCTAAAAGAGAAAATACTTCCAGCCAAGACAAATATGTCCTGTAAAACTATATTTTAAAATTGATGGGGAAAGAAGGTATTTCCATGACAAAAAGCAATTCCAGAAGTTCATGACCACCAAATCAGCACTACAAAAAAATCCTCAAGGGTACCCTAGAACTAGACAATGTAGCCAACAATGCCAAAAAATCTAATCGAATGAATACACCAGGTAGTAGTAGCAGTTAATCAGAAAGTTAAAGAAAAGGATATAAGTAGCAGGAAAACAATGCAATGACAGGAACAAGTCAATACCTTTCAGGAATAATGCTCATGTGAAAGGGGGAAAAAAAAAAAAGGTCATATGCAAGCTCTCAATTCCCCAGTCAAAAGACACAGATTGGCTTAATGGATCAAGAAACAAAACTCAACAGTAAACTGTATACAAGAAATGCATTAACTCAAAAAGAAATTCATGAACTAAAAGTCAAGAGATGGAAAAAACTATTCCATGCACCAAGACCCCTGAAAAAAAGCAAGAAAAACTACACAATTTTCAGACAAAGTGGACTTCAAGCCAAAAATGATCAGAAGAGACAAAAGTCACTTCATATTGGTTAAGGGAACAATTCAACAGGAATAAATAACAACTATAAACATACGGTCCCTGAACACCAGCACACCCACCTTCATCAAACAAACATACTAGACATAAAAGATCAGATAAACATCAACACAATTACATCCCAATACTCCATTGTCACAAATAACATCAACTAAGGGCTGAGGATGTAGCTCAGTGGCACCGTGCCTGCCTGCCAAGTGCAAGGTCCTGAGTTCCATCCCCAGTACTGAAAAAACAAAACAAAATAAAAACAAATAACATCAACTAGCCAAAAATATCAACAAAAAATTATCAGAGTAGAACTAAACTTTCAAACAAAAGGACTTAATAGCTAGCTACAGAGTATTCCACCCAACAAAAACAAAATGCACTTTCTTCTTAGCAACACATGGAACTTTCTTCAAAATACACCATACCCTAGGCCATAGAGCATGTTTAAGTAAATGCAAAAGAATACAAATTATCCCATGCAAATTATCAGATCACAGTGAATTGAAACTAGAAATCAGTGGCAAAAGAAACCACAAAAATTATGCAAACACATGGAAATTAAAACAATAGTCTCTTAAATAATCAATGGGTCACAGAAGAAATCAAGGAAGAAATTAGACAGTTCCTAGAACCAATGTAATATCAGATCAACATACTAGACCTAATGGAAAACACAGAAAGCAGTCTTAAGAGGCAAACATATAGCTGTGAATGCCCACATCAGAAATACAGAGTAAGCTTAAATACATAATTTAATGATACACCTCAAGGTCATAGAGAAACAAGAACAATCCAAATCCAAAGCTATAGGAAGTAATTATAAAGATCAGAGGAGAAATTAATAACACTGAGACAAAAAAATAAAGGACTGGTTCTTTGTAATGAAAGTCAAAACAGTCAAACCGACCTGGAAAGAAGCTACCTGCCTCCATCCCAGGCTCCTAGGGCAGAGAAGCTCAGCCGGTCCCAGCACCTGGAAGGAAGCTACCCGCCTCCATCCCAGGCTCCTAGGGCAGAGAAGCTCAGCAGGTCCCAACACCTGGAAGGAAGCTCCCCCACCGTCATCCCAAGCACCTAGGGCAGAGAAGGTGAGCCACATGGGCACCAGAAGCACCCCCCCTCCCCGTGGATATGAGAAAACACATAAACAAGCCTCAAAAACAGAGTTCCAGATCACCTACAGCAACCCCAAAGGGAAACGAGATGGAACA
>NW_004624736.1:536856-565040 GCF_000247695.1 Heterocephalus glaber
AAAGGTCTAAAAGAACAGGGGAATTGGGAGGGGTAGGGGAAGGGAAAAAAGGGAAAGGAAAAAATATGAGAAGAGGAAAAAAATGGAAACAAGGTCTTTGCAAATAGGGAAGGATGGAGGGGGTGAAGGGAGGGCAAGGGAAGGGGAAAAAAATAAGAACCACGAGACTCATGTAATGGTACAAGATCCCAATGATGAATGTAACTGTATTTTATACTGAAAATGTACCAATAAACTTAATAGGGGAAAAAAAAAGAATCATCCCCACCATACACACACACAAAAAAAACCAGTCAAACCTATAATCAATCTTATCAAAATGAAAAGACCCAAATCAATGCAATTAGAAATGAAAAATGTGGAATTGCAACTGACACTGCTGAAATCCATATCATTAGTAACTTCTTTGAAAACCTGCACTCCAAGAAATTGGAGAATCTAGAAAAAAATGAATAGATTCTTGGATATGTGTGAATTATCAAAACTGAACCAAGAACATATAAAAACCTTAAATAATCCAGTGTCATTCAGTGAGATTGAAGCAGTAATAAAAATCCTAGCAACTAAGAAAAGGCCAGAACCTGATGAATTCATCACTGACATCTAGAAGAACTTCAGGGAAAATCTAATACCAGACTCATGAAATTAACGATATCAAAAAGGGAAGGAGTGCTACCAAAGTGATTTCTGGAAGCTAGTGTTACCGTGATTCCAAAACCAGAAAATGACCTAACCAAAAAAGGGAACCACAAGCTAATTTCCTTAATGACTATTGATGCAAAAATTCTCAACAAGATTCTGACAACCCAGGTGTGGTGGCACACACTGGTAATCCCAGCACTCAGCAGGCTGAGACAGGAGGATAGCTATAAGTTCAAGGCCAACCTGAGCTACACAGTAAGTTCAAGACCAGCCTGAACTATATAGCAATACCCTGTCTCAAAAAACAACAAGAAAAAGAAATTAAAACCTGGCAAACAGGATGCAACAAATCATCAAAAAGATCACACATCAAGACCCTGAAGGTTTCATCCCAGGAATTCTGGGATGTTCAACATATGCAAATCAATAAATGAAATACATTACATAAACAGAACCAAGGACAAAAATCACATGATCATCTCAATGGATGCAGAAAAAGCCTTTGACAAAATTTAACATTCATTCATGATAAAATCCCTGAGGAAAATAGGTAGAGAAGAACCTTATGTCAACCTAATAAAAGCAATTCATGACAAACCAATGGCCAACATCATATTAATGAAGGAAAAGCTGAAAGTTTCCCTCTAAAATTAGGAACAAGACAAGGATGCCTGCTATCACCACTATTGTTCAGTAGAGCTCTTGAAATATTAGCCAGAGCAATCAGGTAAGAGAAAGAAATAAAAGGGATATGTCTAAGAAAGAAAGAAGTCAAATTATCAGATGACATGTTCCTCTATATAGAAGATCCAAATAATTCCACTGAAAGAATTCTAGAATTAATAATCAAAATAAGTAGTATAGCATTATACAAAGTCAACACACAAAAATTAGTAGTGTTCCTGTATACCAATGATTTAAATTACCAAGAAAGAAATTAAGAAATGAATATCATTCACAATAGCATCAAAAAAATGAAATATTGAAGAATTAACCAAACCAAGGAAGCAAGAGATCTCTACAATGAAAAGTGCAGTACTCTAAAAAAGAGATCAAAAAGGACATCAGAAAACAGAAAGGTATGCCCTATTTTTGGATAGGCAGAACCAATATAGTCAAAATGGCTATATTTTAAAAACTGATATCCAGATTTAACACAATCTCATTCAAAATACATATAGCATTCTTCACACAACTATAGAAAACAGTCCTAAAATTCATATGGAACTAGAAGAGGCCCAGAAAAGCAAAAGTACTCCAGGACAACAAGAACAAAACAGAAGGCATACAGTCCTGAACTTCAAATATATCACAAAGCTACATGATTAAAAACAGCATGATATTAGCACAAAAACAGACATTTGGATCAAAAGAACAGACTAGAGGAAGCAAAAACAACCGCAAGTACATTCAACTATTTGATCTTTGACAAAGGAGCCAAAATCATACACTGGAGGAAAAATAGCCTCATTAACAAATGATGTTGTGAAAACTAGTTATATACATGCAGAAGATTGAGTTTAGACCCATATTTCTCACCACAGACTAAAGTAAAATCAAAATGGATCAAAGATTTAAATGTTAAAGAAGAAACATCTAATCTTCTTGAAGATAAAATAGGTTAAACTCTTAGAGACATAAATGTAGGCAAGGACTTTCTGAACAGAATCCCAATTATATCAGAAATAGTACCAATAATCAACAAATGAATTATATCACATTAAAAAGCTTCTGCACAGCAAAGGAAACACCCAACCAAATGAAGAAAACCAACAGAATGGAAGTAAAATTTTGCCAACAATTCCTTGGACAGACTGTCTAGAATACATTTTTAAAACTCATAAAAATTAGATCCCCAAAATAAAATTCCCAATCCAATAATAAGTGACTGAAATGTATAGACACTTCTCAGAAGATGTACAAATGGGCAATAAGTACATGAAAAAACTCTCAACATATCTGGCCATTAAAGACATGCAAATTAAAACACTGAGATTCCATCTTACTCCAGAAAGAACAACTACCATCAAGAATCAAATAATGACAAATACTAGCAAGGCTGAGGGGAAAAAAGAAGCCTTCTACATTGTTGGTGGGAATATAAACTAGTACAACAACTATGGAAATCAGTGTAGAAATTCCTCAAAAACTGAAACTAGAAATTCCATTTAACCTAGCTATTTCTCTCATATGTATTTTCCAGAAAGTGTTAACGGCATCATAGTACAGTGATCCCTGCATACCCATGTTCACAGCAGCACAACTCATAATTGCTAAATCTTAGAAGTGGCCTATATGTCCATCAACAGATGAATGGATAAAGAAAATGTGATATTTATACATAAAGAAGTACTACTCTGCCATAAAGGATAAACTTCAGTCACTTGTAGGAAAATGAATGCACCTTGAGATCATATTGCTAAGTGAGATAATACACAAACTTAAATATCACATGGTTTCTCTTATATGAGAAACCAAAAATATAAATAAAGAGCAAAATAAAAGATAGATATTAGTAAACAGATCTTTCACAAAAGGGAAGAGAATCAAGAGATAGAAGGAGGTGTGAAAGGAGGCAAGGGGAAGGGGATGAAAAGGGGCACTAAGATGTGTTATAAACATGTACCAACTCCACACAATTGTCATCATTATTTACTGCAAACATGTACCAATAAAAATTTTAAAAACAATTTTTGAAGATACATCATTTCCACTAAATTATGTTTGTTATTTTTATTGCATTAGTTGACTGAAATATTTGCTTCATCATTCCCATAATAGACAGTGTTGCATCTGTCAAACTCAGTATGTATGAACCCCAAGAGGATTTGGGCAAGCATTCCTGTGTCCCCTGAGGAAGGTTAGATAGCTCTTTCCTCTCCTGTCTTCCTCCCGGTCCTGTTATCCAGACGTGCAAGAACGTGGTGTCATGCCTGGGAAACCTGCACCAACCAACACCTGTAGAGTGGAAAATGCAAGTTCAAGACCTATGTGTGACTGAAATATTTTTTCTTTGATTTTTTCACCATAATGTCCCTTTTGTCTCCAATTATTTTTTGTCACCTCTAGCATAAAGAGCTGATAGCCTAAATGTTCTGGGTTTGAGCATGGAAAGCTTTCAGCATGAGGGATACAATGAAACCAAGGTCTTCTAAAAGATCTATGAGCCTAGTGCGGGTTTTCCATTTTCCTGATGATATAGGAGTATCTCATATTTTACTCACCTTCCCTAACTAAGCATAACATGTTAGATACACAGTCCAGCCTATCAAATTCCAAAGGACCTAGCAGCAGTTGTACAGAGGTTAATGGGCATCTCAACTCACAGCTTTCAAAAACACATATAGGAGAACACTTTGTCTGATTTTATAATGGAAAGCAGAGGAAGGCCTAATTGTGGAGGGTAAAATGCTGTGCCTTAAATAACTAACAAACAACAAGCTATGGCAGTCTGTGGCAGTCAGAAACTAGATTAATTTTGGAACACAACATGGTAGAAAAAAGTCTGTTAATTTTAAGGCCCCAAAGACTGCTGACACCTTCTGTGTATAGTACTGCCTTACCCCTGTTGGGCAGAAATAAATAAATGTTTCCAGATGAAGTTTGTAGCTGAGGACTAGGAGCCAGCACTGGGAGCACATAGTCTATAGTTCAATAGCTATGTCTTTTAGTGTGCTTTCAAACTAAAATTGCTGCATTCAGATAGCTTACCAAGATAATAAGAGTCATTTCAGCCTTTGAAATCTGGAATTACAATCATTAAGTGAAATAAATAGTTTGAATGATAAAATTACCTTTCTTCAATGACTGACATCTCTGTGAAACAAAATCCAAACTACACTGGAAAGTTGGTCGCTAAAGGGCAGTACGGTTTTGATTAAATATGCACAAGTAAAATATAGAATATAAATAAAACATAGAACACAAACATTTAACAAGATTGAAAATGAATATATGCAACAAATCCATTGAACATAGATTTAGGTCAGTTCATAAATCAGGCATGACTTATTTTCATGATTAACTGCAAAACATCAACTACAAAATTTCAACAGTCAGTACATAAAGTATTTATTTTTCAGTTATTCAGTTGCTGAGGGTTAGCTAATCTAGACTGAGCTAAAAGCTCTGGGGTTGGTTTTAGGTCTGATTCTACGTTTCTTTTATTTCAATACCTCAGACATGCACAAGAATACACCAAACCTCTGTATATGACACATCTGCTAATGGTCCAGTGATCAGACCAGTCACATGATCAAGTGCCAAGGAGCAGAAAGATATACTTCTCCCACCCAAAGACAAGGGCAAGGCAATGACTACATCAGGGTAATGAAGAACTGCAACTAATAATTCAATCTACAGCATGGTGGCTGTCTTAAGCAGAATGTGTCAGTATGTTCATACTAGGACTTTACATGAAACTAGCATATCAAAATAAAAAGGAGGGCTGGGAATTTAGCTCAGTGGTTCCACCTCCTGCCTCGAAAGCACAAGGTCCAGAGTACAATCCATGGTGCCAAAATAAATAAATAAATAAATAGGAAGAGTTCATGATTCTCATAGATGGAAAGAACTCCCTCACTTCACAGATGAGGAAATGGAAGCCCCCAAAGAGGAAAAATCTTTTCCACAATTATGTGACTGGTTGAACTCCTACCAAGATAAGCCCAATTCACCTTCCAATACACAACAGTTAAACACACCAGAGGAAGGGGAGCTACCCTGCACCAAAGCAAAAGGCAGTCACTCCCAGTAACAACATAGAATCTTCTTTATAAACTTTAAGTGTTTCACTAAACACAAAAGACCTTGGCCCTCCTGGAAATTTCTATCATGAACACAAATATAACATAAGCAAATAACTCACAACTTCCATGACTAACTAGTGTGCCTAATGTAACAAAAATAATGTCATCTATATGTACTCTGTACCCTTCTCTGAATGAAACCAGAATAACTATGTCATTGCCAAATTTATTCTAGTTTGGTCTTTCCCTTGATGACTTGTCCTTTGAAGTCTCTAAAGTTCAGGCTTCATCCCACAGGCCTACACCAGGAGCCTCCTCATCTCCTTCAAGGTCTTCCCTTATGACACACCAAGTTACCTCACTTTTTTATCACATCTTAGCCTTCTATCTTCACAAAAGTATATTCATAGAGTCAAACAGTCTTCTCGTTTTTTGTTTGTTTGTTTGTTTTTGTTTTTGTTTCTTTGTACCAGGGACTGAACTCAGGACTTTGCTCTTGCAAAGCAGGCAGTGGCACCACTGAGCTAAATCCCTGGTCCTCTTGTTGTTTTTAAGTTATGAAGGTATAAATGATTTGGCTTAACAGTTTAGCACCAGGTCCTCAAAAGCTCCAAGCATGAATACAATGTCCCAAATGACTAAAGTCCAAAGGTAATCGATGCAGATTGTACAGAGGGGTATTTAATGTTGCGATCAAATATACTAAAACAAAGTCCTTTGTATACATTGCCATGTCATTCTGGGCCAATAGGCACAAATAACAAGCTGTTCACAGGAATGAATGCAAAGGTCCATCGCATTCAAAGAATGAAATTCTGTGTTTCCACTGCACATAAGGAAGAAAGTTGGGGTGCAGTAAAAAAATTTGTTCCAAATGCCCTTGGATCACAAAATATTTAGAGGTTTGTCCACCAGAAGAAAGAAAAGTCATACTTGGTAGAGTTCCAGAAAACAGAATTAGGACATGTAGGTGAAATCAGGGAGAGAAATTATTTTCACTCAAAATATGGAAAAAACTGGGTGGCAATCAGAGCTATTTAAAAATGGACTAGTCTGCCTCATGTGGCATCACATTCCAGGTCACCACTAATGTCTGAGGAGAAGCAAAGTGACAATCTGTCAGGGAGAGCATTCAGAGAATGCTCTTTTTTAGGGGGTGAGGTGGTGAGAGGAGACAACACTGTGAGATGCCTTTGACTGAGATCCCATAATCCCCCCACACCCAACTCATTCCAGCTTCAATGAGGCCTCCTGGGAGGTGGTATTATAAGATGGTTAAAAAGAAGTCCAGGAACAGAATTTAAGTTCAAATCCCATTCCTATCATGACCACTTATTAGCTAAGTAACCATGACCAAATAACTTAACCTACTTAAGCTCTCTTTTGTCATGCCTTAAGTGGAGTTTTCCACTACAGTTTGTTTGTTTCTTTGGTTGGTTGGGGGGTTTTTTTGGTACCAGGAATCGAACTCGGGTCCTTGCGCTTACAAGGCAGGCAGCGGAACCACTTAGCTAAATCCCCACCCCTCCACTACAATTTGTGATGAAGAATAAGGTAGAGAGCACATGTGATGTGCTCTGAACAGTTCTGGGCAGAAACTAAGTGCTCAAGAAATATTAGTTGTTATGACTTGAAGTAGGAGAAAATTAGAGCAGCTGGAGCCCTATTGGAAAAGGCAATCTGGTGATTTAATCACTAGCTGTGGTCACAGCAGAGCAGAGTGGTGGGGATGATGGAGCTAGCAAAGGCAAAGGACCCACTCTGGCAACTGTCAGTTTGCAGGGCTACATGGTCAATGCCAGAAACACTCATGGGAATTTGGATACCTTTGCTTTTTACACAGCATTTATTGACTCACAGCACACACCTAGATATACTGCAAAACCACACACACACACACACACACACAGTGGACTCTACTAATTGAATTGAACAAACCCCCTGGAAATATGCCCAGTTGCTCACCCTATTACTTCATTTGTAAACATGGGGAAATCTGTGTTCCTTGGGACATATCAGGACAAGAAATTTCCAAAAGTTATGTGCTATGGTTTGAATATATGGATTCCTCTTTAATTCATGTGTTATAATTTAAACCCCAGTGTTACAGTGCTAAGAAATGAGATCTTCAGCAATAGAGAACAGCCCACATGAAGGGACTGGCAACCATATAAAAGGATTAAAGGAAATCACTAGCCCCTCTTTTGTTTTTCCGTCTCTTCCGCCACAGGAGGATTCAGCATTCATCTCTGTCTTTTTGGCTCCTTCCACCACATACAGACACAGAAAGAAGGCTTTCATCAGAAGCCACATATGCTGGCACCTTGATCTTGGAGTTCCCAGCATCTAGAGTCATAAAAAATATTTATGTTCTGTATAAATTACAGTGGTGCCTCAGTTCGTGAACTTAATCCATTTCACTTTCCTATTCATATGGGAAAGATGGTCACAGTCATGCTTGTCACTCGATGCAGAGTTCACAAACAAAAACAAAATTTTGCCAAACCAACCAAATTGTTTGCAAACAAAAACATTTGTGAACTGAGATACCACTGTACCCAGTCCCAGGTATTTTTTGAGATACCACTGTACCCAGTCTCAGGTATTTTGTTATAAATAGCATAAATAGACTAAGACAGGTTGTTTTCAAATATCAAGGAAAGGGGGAAATTTTGTTCAAAAGACTCTTGTTGAGTTCTTTCTTGATGTGCAGGCACACTTGATTCACCTCTCTATGTCACCTTCACCTCACATTTATTATTTCTTCCAATTGAGAAATCTAGAGCATGTTCTTCCTCCAACTTTTCCTGCCCCAACGTCCCAGTATCAATGGCTCATTTCTTACACCTACTGCCCACGCCCTAGCATGACCTTTTCCATCACATCCACTCAGTTATGCAGTCTACTGCTAGGCAGAGTAGGTGTGTTCAAAGGTCTTCAGGTCTGAGCTGCTTTAGGAAAGGACCTTGTCATTTCTACTTTCACTTTGCAAGGTACCAAGTGTATTCCCAGCCCTGTACAAACAAGAACTGGATAAAGGTGGATTTTTCTATGTGTTCAAGTTGCTAAATGAAAAAGGGCATCTTCTGTTTCTGATTTTATTGCCTTAATCTACTAACATTCATTTCATTTTCCTATTTGGTGGAGAAAGGAAATATCTCATTCTAATTTCAGTCTACTCTAGTGATCTTTTGAAATGAAAGTCATTGCTCAAGAGTTTAAATTGAAATACCAGGTCATTGTGCAAAAAAACTTCAAAAGTCTATTTCTCCCTCCAGTAGTAATTTATTTTAACCACACAGTAACTTCTTTGCTAACATGTAGGACAACTTTGATAAATATTTGTGGAGTGGGAAAAAAAATGAGACTCAATAATCTTCATGACAAGAATCCAGGTCTCCTGACTCAAAATCCTAGGCAAATTTTTGATTCCTCTATATCAGAAATTCCTAGATTTTGATGATTTTTATACCACCTTCAAGATTTCGCCACATTCTCATATCATTTATAGTATTTACTTTATAATTTTCTTTAATTCATTTTGATCTATATTATAATAGGTAACCATAATTTCTAATATTTGCCTCTGAGCACCTGAGATCAGCATAAAAATGCTTTCACAGGGCCCCTGCCTACCTCAGAATTTCTACCATCTCCTCCTACATCACCAATCCTACCGTCTCCAAAATACGCACCATCTTCAGATTTGAAAGTAGCTAACATAAGGAACAACTCTCATTTATTCTTCTGTCATTTTTCAGGCCTTCTAGGAGGCATCGTCCCCATGCTGGGCCTTGGGGAGACCAAACAAGACTTGACCTCAGGCTCCGCTCTTGAACTGAGATAGGGAGAAGTACATTTACAGTCTCAGCTGCTAGGACTGCTTAGGTGTCATTTCCTCTGCTGGAAGAGTTGGGGGTGGGCACTGGAATCCCCTCAGCCTCTTAAACACAGTCCACAACCACCCTCCCTCCAACCCACCTTCTTCTCACCATTCTCACTGCACCCCTGTGGATTATGGCCTTTATCTGCTCAAGTTTGAATCCATGTGAAAGCATCTTAACTGGTAACCTAGCCTTCTGCTTCTCTCTGACCCTCCCCACACACCCCAACATCCTGAAGCTGCCTTATCATCAGTCTCCTGATTTTTAATGAGCATTATCTCCAGTTCCTAGCTCACCTGCCACCCCACTGTTCAGAAGAAAACCTTTAAGACCCTGGTAAATCAAGAAAAGAGAAACTCTTCCAGCTTGTACTTTGAATGTAGGATCACTTTACATGCCATCTTGATTGATTCAGTTCAACTTTAACAATGACTCCAAGAAGTCAAACTTGGTGTACTCAAAATAGATAGCTTAACCCCTCATATACATCCAATATGGACATTCATCTGACTTGCTCTAAAATGACCATACTTCTTTTTAAAATACTGAAGTAGTTCTCTACCAGTTGGTAAAGAGCTGCTACTCCTAGTTGCCCAAGCGACCTCCCACTGCCCTTTGTGCACCTGGTCCCCTATCTCCTCATGTTCTAGTAACTGAAGAATAGCAGGGGGCTCCCAATACTTGGCCCAAACGATGGCTAGCATCTATTCCAATAGGTCTGACTCTACAGCTAAGAAGTTCTTAATTAATTTGAATATCATTATTATGGACCAAATTGTACCTGCCCCATGAAATTTCTTTGTTGAAGTCCTAATCTCCAGTACCTTAGAATGTGACTGTACAATCCACGGTACCTGTCCCTGCATTCCATATTCACATATTCAACCAACCACAGACCAAAAATATGTTAAAATATCGTGTCTGAACTGAACTTGTACATTTTTACTTGTCATTCTTTTCTAAACAATACAGTATAACAACTAAGTAGCATTGTTTTGGTTATTTTAAATAATCCAGAGATGATCTAAAGACACAAGAATAAGGAAGGGATTTGGGCATCTGTGGATTTTGATATTGGTGGCAGGGTCCTGGAACTGGTCCCCAATCAATACTAAGGGATGACTATATGGGAGATAGGACTTTAAAAAGGTAATTAAGTAAAATGAGCTTATATGGGTGTAGCCAATATGATTAGTGTCATTATGAGAAGAGATTAGGACAAATACATGCAAAGACAAAACCATGAGAACACACTGGGGGAAGACAGCCATCTATAAGTCAATAAGAAAGTCCTAAGAAGAAATCAACCCTGACAACTTGACTTAGATTTGTAGCTTCCAGGGCCATAGGAAAACAAATGTCTGTTTAAGCCATCCACTTCATAGTATTTTGTTATAACAATCCTAGAAAACCAATATCACATCCTGTGTGACAATGATCACATAAGAACTGAGTCCTAGAAGCCGGGTCAGCAGTTGAGAGGGACCTACTGATTTTTAAGAATGATGGTCATGCATATTCAAATGTTAGTTGATGATTGCTTACTACAGAATTTTTAGAAATAACAAACCTTTGAAGCCAAACTAACTATAATTTTGAGCTAATAATCCAGGAACTCTTTGAAATTCCCATTCATACATCTCTCATAATAGGAAGAACAATTATGGAGCCCCTCAATTTTAATTGTAGGGTACAAGTTCTTCTTCTGCCCTTCTCTGTTCATATTCCTGTGATAACAGTTTAAGAACCATCATCATGTTGCCACCTTACCACATTCTTAAAAATATTTTCCTCTTTAGGCAATTTCAGATGAGGTTGTAGAAAGGACTTACCTCACTTGAGGCAATATATATGTTAATTAGTTGGATTTGGCCATTCTACAATGTATCCATATATGAAAGCATCATGTTGCACATCATAAACATGTACAATTTTTGTCAATTTAAAAAATATTTGTTTCAATTATAATTTTATTGGACTTTTCAAATAAGTCAATTATTCTCAAAAATGAAAAAGAATGTATATAAGCAAGAGACTCAGCTTTAAGGTCTTAGATCCAAGAGCTGACTTTGCCACCGTTCATCTGTTTGAGCGTGAAGGCATTACCTAACCTCTTATTCTCAATTCAGGTCTCAGTTTTATTATTTGTGAAAATATCCTTCACTCATTCAATGCAATATGTAAGTAAATTGTAGTACAATCATATGACTTCATTTTACTTTAATTACCTTTTAAACACCCATCTCCAAATATAGACATACCTTAGTATCTAAGAGCTATGGATACAGTTATGAATAATACTTAACCTTTCAAGGAAATGGATATCAAACAATTACTCAAATGTGGATTTAGTTGAAATTGAGACAAATAACATGAAAGAAAAAGTAATGAGCAAGAATCAAATGTAGATGACATGGTAGCTGGTCTAGTTGGGTGGGAAACTGAGGAAAACAAAATTCTTCCCGGAGAAAGTGAATGTCAGGGTAAGATTTCAAGGGTGAAAATTTGACCACAGAAGAGAGAGGTAAAGGAGGAATAGGTTCATAGACATCAACATACAAAGGAATGTACTGGTATGTTGTGAAATATTTCAAAAGCAAAGTGAAGAGAAATAAAAAGTTTCAGATAGAAATATAGGCAAGGACCAAAAGAAGCCTTCAGTAAGCAAATTATATTGTTCTAAGGGAATGAAAAGCCACTGATCAAATGTTAAACAAGCACACAAGAAGAAATTCTAATTTATGAACACCATGTGTCTCAATGAGCATGCACACGAAGTGTTTTGCTATTAATTACATAACAAATTTCAAGTTCTTTATTAACATTCTATCATTAGCTGAATAGTGATTTATTCTTCAAAGGCCATAAACACATTTTTTTTCTAATGCAAGGAGAAAAGAAAAGAAATGGGTACAGTACTATTCAAGGCAGTCAAATTCCTCTTTTTATAGATAAAAGAAATTAAGAGATCACAGAGATTAAGAGACTTGCCATAGGGGACAAAACTAGTAAGTAGAGCTCTGGGTCTAGAATACAGAAGAAAGTTAAAAGTCTCTGGAAAAAAGAGCAGAGAAAAGGGATGGGAGGACATATTCCTGAGAAGTCCAAAGAAGGCTGAGCACCTATCCTATGCACATGCTCCATTATTTTATTTAATCCACAAAAAATCCAGAAAAGGAGGCAGAAGTATCCACACTTTCCAAAAGAGAAAACTAAGATTAAAGACATTCAATTTTGCATCCATGGAAGGATTTTAACCTGTGTCTTTTGGTTTCTGTTTTAATGAACTTCCCATTAACCTGCACTGCTTCTTTCAGGGTGATGCAGAGGGCTTGTGGCCAACAAACTCCAAAAATGGCTTTTTTTAACCCTGTGTGAAAAAAGGGGAGAAAGTACATAAGAAAGAAATTTGGGAATAACTTATTTTAAAATTTGGAAATAAACTCTCTTTTCTTAAGAGTCTCCTGGAAAAAGGCAAGAGAGATTGTAGGGAGAAAGAAAGGCCTTTGTTCACTTCCTTTATGATTTCTAACCCCAGCCTATTCGATTAGGGATCTTCTTCTTCAAACCAGACCAAAGAAGATGGAACAATGGATCAACTGATGGCTGGATAAATGGTGAAGATAGATTATAGAAGATGGATGGATAGATAGACAGACAGACAGACAGATAGGTGGGAGATGGATAATTTTAGAATCCTGCTAAGAATCCCACTGCCTCCCTTTAAAGTTGTTTTGGTATTCCTACAATTAAGGACATAATTTAGTTGGCATGTGTATATAAAATGGTTTAATCCACTGTCTCAGGAGTTACCCTGCCTCAGTTCAAACTGGCATCTCCACCACTTTGAACACTGTGCCTCACTTTCTTTATCTGTAAAATAAAATAATTCACATGGTGCTTAGAAAAATTAAATAAAATATGTCCTTAGTGTGAAGTAAGTATGGCTATTATAGCTTTACTAAACACTGGAGTTTTGTTTTGTTTTTTGAGACAGTCTCGCTTTATAGCTCAGGATGGCCTTGAACTCACTATGTAGTCCAAGCTGGCTTCAAACTCATGGCAATCCTCCTGCCTCAGCCTCCTGAGTGCTGGGATTACAGGTGAGTACCACCATACCCAGCTAAATACTGGATTTTATGTAGTTATCTTCTTTCTGTTTTTTAGAAGCCAGGAAAAAGATAGAACATTTTTTAAAATTAACTATGTCAAGATCACAGCAGCCAATTTTTGTTCTGAAATTTGCATGTAGAAATTAGCTGCAAATAAAATCTTGATTTCCTCCTTATAAGTTACTCCATAATACCTAAATAATAGCACCGAGGAGATTCTCTTGATATTTCTCTTTGAAATAAATCCCCCATGTTGAAAACAGCAGGAAAAAAGTGATTGTAGGATTTGATGTTTTACAAAAGACATGCACTAGAAATATTTTCTACACACTTTTATCTCTAGTTTTAATGACAGCAGCTTCAAATTCAATACATTTGCATTTGCTAAAAGTACTAAGCCCTGCTGGCATCTGGATTTGTTGTTTATTGCTCCTGCAACAAATTCTTGCACTCTTTAGTGGCTTAAAAAAACACATATTTAGTCTCTTTTTAAGGTTTGTTTGTTATAGTATGGGGACTGAATGCAGGGTCTTCACACTAAGCTACATCCCCAGCCCTGTTTTTTATTTTTATTTTTTATTTTGAAACAGACTCTTACTAAACTGCTAAATTGCCTGGGATCAGCTTGAACTTGCAATCCTCCTGGCTCAGCCTCCCAGAGTGCTGGAATTACACACATATGCCATCAAGCCCAGCTACAGATTTATTATCTTAAAATTGTCTAGAGCACTGTTATGATAGTGGTCTCACTATCAGCAAAACAAATCAAAGCATCAGCAAAATGTGCTCCTTTTTGATAGGTCTGGGTGATGGTCTTTTTTCTTGCCTTTTCCAGTTTCTGGAGGCTGCCTACTTTCCTTAGTTTGTGATTTACTTCTTCTCAAAGCCAGTAACTTTAGGCCACATCCCTCTCACAGGATGTCTTTGTCAATTCAAGCTGCCATAAGAAATGTACACAGACTGGATGACTTAAACAACAGATAGCTCCTTCTCACAGTTCTGTAGGCAGGATGTTCAAGATCAACGTGTAGGCATGGTCAGGCTCTGCGAAGGGCACACTTTCTGACTTGGAGATGGTTACCTTCTCATTGTGTCCTCACATAGCAGAGAGTCAGAGAGAAATCTCAGTGATGTCTCTTTTTTGAAGGGCACTAATCCTGTCACAAGGGCTCCACTCTCATGATACTATCTGAACCTCACTATCTCTCTCCCAAAGCATCACCTCTAAATACCACCATATTGCAGGGGAGGGCTTCTACATAAGAATTTGCAGGGCTGAAGAGGACCATTCAGTTTACAACACATCTTATCATTCTGACTTCCTCTTCTTCTGCTTCCATCTTCCACATTTAGAGACTTGTAGTTACTATGCATAGGATTGGATGATCTGGGAGAATCTTTCTAGCTTAGGGTCAGTTGATTAGTAGTCTTAGTTTCCCTTGCCATGCAAGGTAAAATATCCACAAGTTTCAAGATTGTGACACGGATTCCTTGGGTATCATGATTCTTCTATCATATTATTATATCCTTCATAAATTCACTGAATCTACACAAGGCTGTTAAACTGAGAGAGATCCTGAGGAGTCAAACTCAATATCTCATAGTATTTTTTTTTTTTTGGTACTAGGGATCGAACTCGGGTCCTTGCGCTTGAAAAACTGCTGTGACTTTAAAGTCAAGCTACATTAAATTTAAAAATAAAATTGACAGAATTCATTAAAGAGAAAGGTGTTATATGTGTCATGCATACCTTTAACATGTAAATCTGTAGACTTTGAGTGAAACAGTTTAACCTTCACAATGTACATGGGCTTCATCCAGTCAGCTGAGGCCTTCAAAGTCTGAGGTTCCCTGAAAAGAAAGGACTTCTGTCTCAGGCTGCCTTTGGGTGCAAGATTACTTCATCTTCTGTTCAAATTTCCAGCCTGTTGGCCCACCCTGCACTTTTCATACTTGGCAGCCCCAACCATCTCAGGAGCAAACCCTTGAAAAATAAAGTAATTAAACATAACAGCTACACATATCTTATTGGTTCTACTGCTCTAAAGAACCCTACAGAGAGTTAACGGCTAGTTAAAGTTGAAGAGAACCTGGCATTACGAAGATGTCAAGGATACACAATACATGCCTGCTCAAACATTCCTCCCTTTCTCTTTTATAATCAGCATTACAGCAACTTTGCTTTGGAATAACAATAATTGAACTGTTCGCATCCTAGTGCGATTCTTGGTTTCACTCAGGAATCTGGTGAAAAAAAGAATTTCTGCTTTGAAAGAAAACAAAACTCATAAAAATTTAAATCTCAAACCTAAAATAGAAATAAGAATTTAATAATTTCATATATTTAGAGTATAGATAAATTTTTTCAATTTCTCACAGAAGATCCAAAGACTCAGTTTCTAAAATTCTATCTCAAACTATGTAGGGAAATTGTAATATTCCCAGCCTAGAGGTAGCAGCCTAAAGGGAAGCCTAGGGGTCCAGAAGGGTCAAAGGTGAATTATTAGGCCTGGTGTGAGGATGTTCTAAGCAATCTTGGCATTTGATGTTATACTGTATTGATGCAGTTTCAAATAACACGGTTGCACTGCATAAGATTGTTTTTTTTCAATTAGGGGTAGTGAAAGACAAAAGAAAATATGCTACCACTATAATTTTTCAAGGTATTGACAAAATAAAAATATAATTTTGACCTCCCTTTTCTAGCATTACCTGCCAATGTAGTAGGCTGCTCTAGCCCTCAATACAGCTAGCTGATAAGTGAACATTCTCTGTCTCCATGAAATAGAGTTAGCATCTTTTTTTGTAAAGGACCAGATAGTAAGTAGTTTAGGCTTTTTGAGACTCTACTCAATTTCACCACTGCAGTACAAAAGCAACTATAAATGATGTATAAAATAGTGAACATGGCAATGCTCTGATGTAATTTAAATTGTTTGTGATTTTTATCTGTCACAAAACATTACCCTTCTGATTGTTTCCAACCATTTAAAATGTTTTAAAAATCATTCTTAACACAGGCTATATCGATGGGCAAAGATCTGGATTTGGTTCAAGAGCATAGTTTTCCAACCCTTCCATAAACAACAGTTCTTGGAAATGATAAAACTTATAAGTTATGTTTAGAGGAAGACGTTCACTTCATTTCTAAGTACAGGGGGAACAAAAGACATACAAATTGTCAGGAGACACATGAAAAAAATAGTCAATATCACTAATTATCAGAGAAATGCAAATCAAAAACCATGTAAGATATCAATTCACCCCATTTAGGATGACTATTGTTAAAAAGATTTTTAAAAATAACAAATGCCGGAGAGCATGGAGAGAAAGAAGAACTCTTAGACACTGCTGGTGGGAATGTAAATTAGTACAGTCATTATGGAAAACAGTATGGAATGTTCCACAAAAATTAAAAATAGAACTACTATATGATCCAGCAATCCCACCGCACTACATCCAAAGGAAATGAAATCAGTCTGTTGGAGAGGCAACACCACTCCTATTTTCACTGCAGCACTATTCACAATAGGCAAGAAATGGAAATGATTGCAGTGTCCATCAACTGATGAGTGGATAGAGAAAATGTGATATGCATACACAATGAAATACTAGTCAGTTATACAAAGAATGAAATCCTGTAATTTGCAACACCATGGATAAACTGAAAGACATATGTCAAGTCAGGTATGGAAAGACAAATACCACATGATCTCTATCATATGTGGAATCTAAAAGAGTTGAGGTCACAGAAGTTGAAAGTAGAATAATAGTTACCAGCATGCTGTACTTTTTATCTTGAATGATGTCCAATCTATGTGTTGACAACTTGATCCCCAGACTTTAGTGCTATAGCAAGGAGATGAAACCTTTAGGAAGTGAGGCCTGGTGGAGGGAAGTTAGGTCTTCCGGAGTGTGGCCTTGAAGAACATATTCCTGTTTCTTTCCTTTTTGGGGGGGGGGGAGGGAGGGATTACTGGGGATCAAACTCAGGATCTTGTGCTTGCCAGGCAGGCACTGTGCACGCAGCTACATCCCCAGCCCACATAGTCCTATGTCTCTCTTTTTGTTCTCCAGCCACCACGAGGAAAGCATCCTTGTCTGTCACATGTTCCCATCATAATGTACCTTGTAGTCACAGGCCCAAAGCAACTCAGCCAAGAGACCAGGGACTGAAACTTCTGAAATCATGACCCAAAATAAAACCTTTTTAAGTTGATTATCTCAGTTATTTTTTCACAGTGATGAAAGCTGACAAACACACAGAGGCTAGTAAGGATAAGGAAGGAGGAAGATAGCCAGAGTTTGTCAATGAGTATGAAGTTACAGATAGGAAAAATAAGCTCTGGTGGTCTATTACATATTAGGGTGACTATAACTAACAGTAATGTGTTGTACATTTCAAGATAGTTGGAAAAAAGGATATGACTGTTATCATCACCAAAAATTGATAAATGTCTGAGGTGATGGGCATGTTAATTATTCTAATTTCATCACTCTATAATATATTAAAACATCACACTGTGCCAATTATTACGCATCAATTATAAATTTAAAATTTTACAGAAAGAAAAATTAATTCTATGGTAATCCTAGATTGCATAATTGTATAAATGCTTGGTCCACTGGTTCAGATATTTGCCAATATTCAAGTTGCAGATTGAAAATGGCTTCATTCATTCACTCATTTCTTCAACAAATATTTACTTAGTTCCCACTATTTCCCAAGCACTGTATAAGGTTATGAGATAAAAAAGAAAACATTCTAGAAATTCATTCCCCCCAAAAAATCTTTGAAAATTCCTTCATAACATTCTAATAATCTGCTTGGGAATTTGAATATTTTGGGGGGGTTAGGTAGTGGGGATCGAACTCAGGACCTTGAGCTTGCGAGGGAGGCGCCGGAGCCACTGAGCTAAATCCCCAGCCCGGAATTTGAATTTTTTTAATTAATTTTTTTAACTTAAAGAAATGTTTGACTTTTATTTTCATTCACCTGAAGCAAAAATTATGGTCAATGTTTAACAAGAAGAGATGGTGTCAGCCTCAAGTGCTGAGGTATTATTAACTGAAATAAAGCGAAGAAGAGCATTTAACATGAAAGACAATAAACTTTTATATTAAAAAGAAATAAGCAGCCAATGCATGTTTTATCATATGCATCAAGAGTGATTTAATTAGAATAACTATAATAGTTTCAGCTGAGGAAAGGATACTTTATTTTATCTCCTCATCCCTAATAACATGAAATTAATTTTTAGTCACAATGATTAAGTGTAAGTTTCTACCCTTCAGGAAAATAATGATCATAATGCACTAATCTATTGCCAACCAGAAACTGGGACATTGCAGAGAAAAGCTGATTATCAAAATACATCTATTCTACCTCTTAATTGCCTGACTAGGAAAATGAGCCTGCTTCTCTTTCAGAGTGTGTTCGAGCAAATGTGTAAGTTTTGGTACAACTTGACATTCATAACAGTTCTATTCAGAATTGTGGAAATTAGAAAATAGTATGCATGTTCATCGTGAAAGGAATAAAGAAATATATATTGGTAAGGTATCATGAAGCCATAATATAATGTAATATGGCCATTACAAAAGATTAGTCTAAATTAACAGTTGCTACTAAAGAAATCTAGCATACTAAAGAATTTTTCAAGCACACGTCTGTAATCCCAGCATGCTGAGAGGCTGAGGTAGGAGAATGGAAAGTTCAAGCCCAGCCTGGGCAACTGGGCAATTAACAAGACATTGTCTCAAAAGTTTTTTAAAAAGCGGGTTATAAGTCAATATTTACAGTTTCATCTAATTAGGTAAATTCACATCTTTTAGGATTCTAACCAAATTTTTAAAAATGATTATTTCTAGGTAAACAGGATTCAGGCTGATTTTAATAATCTTCATTTTCTCTGTGGTTGAATTTTTTGCAATAAGCATGGATTGTTCATATATTTAGTCCTAATAAATAAATAAACACAGGTTTTTAATTTTGTCATCTATTAAATTAAAAACCAACAAGATTTTGATGATTAAAACTATCAATAAATAGTCATTTCAGGAACAAAAGTAGTAACAAATACATGAGGCTTGTCAGGATGGCAAGCTTTAACTCACACAGCATGAATTTAACATTGCTATTGAAATTTACCATGAACCTTTCATTTGAGTAAGTATAAAGATGTTGTAAGCTTTGCAATGCTACATATACTGATGCCTTTCTACAACCTCATCAGCCTAGCTCTGGGAAGTCAGCAGAAAAAGTCCACAATGCTCCTTCTACAAATTAAAGAGCTAAGACAAAGAAGTGAATGACCTGCCCAAAGCCCCACAGCTAAGGCCTGTCAACACATTCTCTCCTTAATTTGTGTCAATCGAAGTTATCTTGACCCCGTTGTCAGACTCCTATGGTCCCCTGGAACACTTAGACTAAGACATGCCAACCTGGTGTTGGGATTTATTAGCATCCTGGCCTGCATTCATTCACCAACATTGGAGTATGTGGAGCTGAAAGGACAGGGGGAGGGCCTAGGCACACAGCTATGACACTGTACCTAGCAAAAAATGAAGAGAATGGGGCTGGGGATTTAGCTCAGTGGTTCTGCTGCCTGCCTTGCAAGCACAAGGTCCCGAGTTCGATCCATGGTACCAAAAAAAAAAAAAAAATGAAGAGGTGCATTGACCTCAGGGTTCAGGAAAAATAGATTTGGAAGAAATAAGCCTCTGTGTATGTTATCCAGCCTGCCAGGCCTAGACAATATTGAAAATGCTTATACTCCGCCTCCATAGATGTGCATTCTGCAATCATCTGTCAATAAAGAATTAACATTTGAGGGCCGAGGATTTAGCTCAGTGGTTCCGCTGCCTGCCTCGCAAGCGCAAGGTCCTGAGTTCAATGCTGGTACCAAAAAAAAGAAAAAAAAGAATTAACATTTGAAATTAAAGGAGCAGATGTAATCCATAATATATGAATAGAAGGGAACTTAATTTTAAACCTTGACTGAAGGAAAATCTTCAGCCAAAGGCAATAAAAATACTAATAACTCCAACTTAATTGCAAGCCTACTGTGCACTTTACATAAAGTATTACCCAGATGTCCACTACAGCTAATACTGCACAGCTCCTGAGAGAAATTGGGCTAATAACAGAAGTCCTCAGACACCACATCACCAGGAGGAAACAGAGGAAAATGCTAAGGGGAAAGTTATTGTTGTCAAGTGGGGTTCTGAAGTTTAGGAGGACAAAGACTGTGAAAAGCCCTGCCTGGGTGTTAAGGGCATTTTCAGTGTGCTTTTAGAGTTTTGTTCTCCCTTCTGTCGTGTTAACATGAAATCTGACCCCATGTGGCTAACAGAATTTAATTACTAGGACTAAACTGAGCCTTCAGTAAATGTACTATTTTCTGGAAGTAAGTGATTCATCACTGTGAGGTAAGCGAAACTTTCCAGGAAGAAGAGCTGCTATTTAGTTTATCAGAGTTGTGTAATCATTGATTGACACCATGAGTATGTTGTACTTCTCCTTTTGACAAGGTCAATCTATAAAGTCTATAAATGTGCCTTGAAATCATCCCATTTCTTCCCTCTGCCCCTTCCCTACCTTCTTCCTTGCTGCAATTGCAGGTAGTTTGCAGAAGGGCTCAGTTAAAAGAATCAACCACCACAAACAGTGTGACTGGAATGTTTCTCTATAGTCAAGACCACCTCTGAACTGCTCCATGTCATGTAGAAGCTCAGGTTCGTCCATAACTAGTACACCTGCTGCTATGACTTACCTTCAAATATTTTAGTCACTCCTATTTTCCTGCTTTTATCTGACTAATATCTGGGTTTCTGATGACACTTGTTCCACCAGACCATTCTTAACAATTGTGAAAATCTTCCATATCCATGTAGAATTTAGTGATTACACATTTTCCCTAAGTATATTCCACTGATTTCATATCCCAAATCACTGCTATGCAGTAGAAATAGAATGGGAGCCATATATCTCATTTTAAATTTTCTACTTGTCACATTAAAAATTTTTTTAAAGAAACAGGTAAAATAAATGTATAATACTATTTTCATTTAATCCACTTATCTGCTTATTGTTCCAGCATTTAATGAATATTTTTAAATTGTTGAAAGCCAGGCATGGTTCCATTGGCCTGTAATCCCAACACTCAGGAAAGCTGAGATAGGAGGATCACCATGAGTTCAAGGCCAGCCTGAACTACATAGGGAGGCCCTGTCTCAAAAAAACTAAAAAAACAAAACACAAACAAAAGAACCAGGCGTGATGGCACACACCTGTAGTCCAAACACTTGGGAGGCTGAGGCAGGAGGATTGCCACAAGTTTGAGGCCACCCTGGACTACATAGTGAGTTCAAGTCCAGCTTGGGCTACACAGTGAGACCCTGTCTCAAAAAACCAAAAAACAAATAAAAAGATAAGTAAAATTGTTGAGATAGTTTATATCTTTGTTCAAAGTTTTAAAAATCTACAGTGTGTTTCATACGTAAAGGTCTAAATTTAGTTGGACTAGTCACATGTAGAGAGGTCAGCAGCACATAGCTAGAGACCATCATGTTGGACAGCATACGGTTGGATCCTGAATGAAGGTATTAAATGAGATCAGACTTTTAGCTAAGCCTTTTTTAAAGGTCATCTTCATCCTCATCTCTCTCCTCTCCTCATCACTATGACAAAATAGAAATAAAGTGCTTTCTCAAGCCAATCTTCCTAAGTAAGCGGGCACAACGTATTAGATCTATTTCTGTGACCTTTTCCCCATCTTTAAGTTTGCCTTTGTCCAACCTCTTTATTTCATAAATGGGAAAACTGGTGCCTAGAGCGGTTGCTACTGACCCAAAGTCACATAGTGGTTAGGAACTGTGCCAATTAATCTTTGTTTGTTTGTTTGTTTGTTTCTGGTACCGGGGATCAAACTCGGGACTGCGCTTGTCAGGAGGGCAGCAGCACCACTGAACCAAATCCCCAGCCCCTGTGCCAATTAATCTTAATTCTCAATTTGACTAGATTCAGAGACTCCTGCAGAGATGAATGGAATATAATCCACTGATGTTCAGATCTGAATATGATATTAGGAGGCAGGGCCCAATTGGATGTGGGTCACTATGGATGTACCTCCAAAGGGCATATCTCCTGCCTGCTCTTTTCTGTATTTTGCTTCCTGGCCACCATGAAGGGGTCATCTTTGCTCCACCACACCCTTCTGTCATGACTGTCCCAGTCCAGCATGTCCATGGACTAAACCTCTGAAACCATGATCCATATTAAATCCCTTCTTTAAATTGTGGATGTGGGCCCTTTTGACCCAGCAATGAGAAAGGTGACCAATATAGGATCAATGACTTAAATGTGGTTTTAAAAGCTCAGCTTAGAGTCTGACTACTTTAAGGGCAAAATCTTCCCTTTCTCCTATTTCTCCCTCAAGTTTCAATGACTCCTCTAAGACTCTCCAAGAAGAAAGTGTACCTCATGCTCACCTTCTTTCTCAAGCATAACTGAAATTAATTGGTCCTTCAAGCACAGCAGGTAGATATAGGAATCACCCACTAGTAACTCAAAGCTAACAATTTCTCTTCATTTCCTTAAATAAAGCTAGAAGAATGTTTCTCTAAGAGAGGAGAATGTTTATCAACTAAGTTCCTATATATTCTGCTGCATACAATAATTTATTATGTTAATCTTTCTGGGTGCCGCCGGCAATTTCTTACTATTATTTGTGGCTTTGGATTTTTCTGCAATGTATATATATAATATACATATAAATAAATATATATAAAATATATACATATATATATATTTTAGTATGGGGGATTGAACTCAGGACCTTGTCCTTACAAGGTAGGCGCAGAGCCACTGAGCTAAATCCCAAACCCAGAATACATATATTTTTTGTGTAAACAAATAGTACATGTTATGTGATTAGTTAGGTAGTCTGATTATCCATGCTGATTTATCTTCTCCCAGATCTCCAAATAGAGGCCTAAAAAAAACATTTTAAGTAATTGTCAAAATATTTTTCAAAGATAGAAATATAGAGACAATACATTCTGAGCCCCAAATATATAAAAATCACTAGTGAATATAAAATGGCTTACCAGTAATTCATATTGAGCACCTAGAGTATTCCACTTAGATTTCTGTCAGCAAGAACATAGCAATACTCGACCACTTCAGTAATACTGGGGTAACTGTTTGTTGACACCTCTTCTCACAATTGGAAAAAAAGGAAAGAAAGAAGAAAAGAAAAAAGATAGCCTGTAGTCAGATCTTAATATTACATGACCAAAGAAATGGTGAAGCAGCACATTTTTTTTCATTAATTTTGTTGATATATTTTAGGTATACAATATGCTGACATTCACCATTGGGAGTTTGTACCTTTACATGATGTATCTTGGTTCTTATTTTTTTCCCCATTCCCCTGCCCTCCCTTCAACCCCTCCACCCCTCCCTGTTTACAAAGACTTTGTTTTCATTTTTCCCTTTTGTCATATTTATTCCTTTCCCTTTTGTCCTTTCCCCTACCCCTCCTACTTCCCCTTCCCCTTTGCCCCTTTTCTTCCTATTTCACATTATCTATTATACCTTTTGATCCTTATTTACACTTTCAGTTTCTCACACCAAAGAAATCATTCAGTATTTACACATGTGTGTTCTATTTATTTCACTTAATAGTATAGCTTCAATGTGCATCCATTTAGCTATAAATGTCTCTAGTTTCTCATTCTTTATGGCTGAGTAGTGCTCTATTTTATTAAAAATAATTTCTTTATCCAGTCTCCAGTTGATGGGCAATTGAGTTGTTTCCAAGTTTTAGCCATACAAACTGTGCTGTTATGAACACAGGTGCACATATATTGCTGTGGTATGATGCTTTTAATTCTTTTGGGAAGATAAGATACTCAGCAGGGGAATAGCTGGGTCAAGTGGGACCTCTAATCCTTTGAGGTGTCTCCATACTGATTTCCAGTGGTAGCACCAGTCTACACTCCCACCAGCGGTGGAGCAGTGTTCCTCTTTCCCCACAGCCCGGCCAGCATTTATTATTGGTTGATTCCTTGATAGCAGCCATTCTTTCTTGAGTAAGGTGGAATCTCAGAGTTGTTTTCATTTGCATCTCTCGAATGACCAGTAATGTTGAACATTTTCTTCATATGTTTATTTTCTGCTTCTACTTCTTTGTCTGAGAAATGTCTGTTCATTTCAGATGCCCATTTTTGGATTGGGTCTTTAAATTTGGGATATCTGATGTTTTTTAAGTTCTTTATATATTCCAGATAGTAGACCTTTCTCTAAGAAACAGCTGGTAAAAATTTTTTCCCAGATTGTGGGTTGTCTCTTCACACTGTTGGTGGTTTCTCTTGCAGTACAGAAGCTTTTTACATAAGATGAGATCCCAGTTGTTGATTTTTTGTGCTACTTCACGCGCAACTGAGGTTTTGTTCATGAAATCTTTTCCTGTGCCAATGTCTTCAAGAGTTCTACCTGGGCCAGGGATTTAGCTCAGTGGTGCCACTGCCTGCCTCACAAGCACAAGGTCCCAAGTTCGATCCCTGGTACCAAAAAAAAAAAAAAGAGTTCTACTGAACCTCTCTTCTAACCACCTGGAAGGAGCACATTTTATGTGTTAATAAAAAAATATATATATAATATATATATGTTAGGAAATTTAATGACTTTTTAATGATCATTATCAATGGATTAAAAAGTAAGATTCCCACGCAACTCATCCATCTGTCCTGAATGATTTATATTTTCGTTTCAATGTACAATGGGTAATATATTTATGTGGAGGCAGAAAAATGAGAAAACCTTGTACTTCCCTAAAAATTTCATGTTCACATTTCATGTCATGAGAAATTGAAATCTGAATTTCCATAGGCAGATAGTGTTTATAATTTGTAATTTTTGGTACAAATGTACTTTAAAACGGTTACATTGATGTTTTCAGTTAAATTAAACTTCATAACATAGGTTCATTAATAGAGCTTCTAATATAAAGGAATAAAGAAGGAAATCCTCTCATAATTCAAAAGATCACATTTACATTTTTTTGTGTGTGTTCAGATGCACATGTTGTTTGTCCTTGAATGGGGATATAGTTGTTGTCTGGAAGATACAAAAACTCCAGTGCAAACAATGGGATAAATACTTGATTAACAAAACAGGAGCACTTGAGGCAGGGCTTTATTGGGGGAAGGAGCTGCCAGGCTGTTGAACTATGGAGAGAGAGAGAGCGACAAACTAACTGGGTGAAGTTTATAAAGGGTTGTGTGGCGGTAGGGAGAGCATCGTGGTGGTTGAGGATTGGTTGTATTGCTGGGGCAGGTGACGGAGTTTAAACTTATCGGCTGATGAGTAGCAGGGTGGGGTGTCAAGTTCAGTTCTGCCTTCCTGGAGAGGAAACAACCC
The DNA here is from genome assembly GCF_000247695.1 of Heterocephalus glaber. The sequence goes on from NW_004624736.1 coordinate 562,670, forward strand.
ATTTAAGAGAAGCGGATGCCATTTTGAGTAACAGACCTCCCTGCATCCATTTTGTCCAACACTTGGGTTTCTCAATAAATAGATATTTATGAATATAGACTTTACTCTTTCTGAATCTGGGGGATGAAATATGAAACATTTACAAATAATTTAAGAGCAAAGTGTTCATGAAAAGAGATTACGGGGATTCCACAGACCAAATTCCTTCTTCACTTTAAAGTGTAGAGTTCTTGTCACATAAGAGTATTCTCAAGATTATTAGAGAGTGAGACCCCTAAAAGTCAATGTTTTGTGCAAACCTATCCATGTTGATTCATTTATGCCTGCCCTAGGAAGCCTAACTTTTTTTGTTTAAACAAAAGAAATGGATTTACTCACAATTCTAGAGTCTGGAAAGTCCAATATCAAAGTGCCAGCATGGTTGGTGTTGTGAGGGACTCTCCTTGGATTGCAAATAGCCAACTTCTCAGTGTCCTTGTTGTAGGTAGGTAAGTTAGATGTCTTGTAGGTAGTTAGAAAGGGACCTTCTTCCGGTTCTCGATGCTTCTCTGAGTCCGGGCTTCCGCCGCCGCCCCCCCTCGGCCCATGACCCGCCCCCGGGCCCCGCCCGCCCGGCGCGACCTCCGGTCGGCGTAGTCGAAGGTGCTGTTCCGAGCGGGAGACGGCGGTGCGCGGGCCGAGCCGGCCAGGGACTGGGCCGCCGAGCTGCGCTCCCTCGCGCCGCAGCGTTGGCGGACGGATCGGCGCGGTGAAGAGAGCTGTGTCTGAGCCGCTGTGTCTGAGCCGCTGGGAACCGAGGACCATCCAGACGCGGCGGGACCGAGCACATGCGGACGCCGAGGGCCGGGACAGCACGGACCATGGCGCTGAAGCGGATTAATAAGGAACTTGGTGATTTGGCCCGTGACCCTCCAGCACAATGTTCTGCAGGCCCAGTTGGGGATGACATGTTCCATTGGCAAGCCACAATTATGGGACCTAATGACAGCCCATATCAAGGTGGTGTATTCTTTTTGACAATTCATTGTCCTACAGACTACCCCTTCAAACCACCTGAGGTTGCATTTACGACGAGAATTTATCATCCAAATATTAACAGTAATGGCAGCATTTGTCTCGATATCCTAAGATCACAGTGGTCTCCTGCTTTAACTATTTCTAAAGTTCTTTTATCCATTTGTTCACTTGTGTGTGATCCAAACGCAGATTGACCCCCTAGTGCCTGAGATTGCACGGATCTATAAAACAGAGACAAGTACAACAGAATATCTCGAGAATGGACTCAGAAGTATGCCATGTGATGCTACCTTAAAATCAGAATAACCTGCATTATAGCTGGAATAAACTTTAAATTACTGTTCCTTTTTTGATTTTCTTATCCGGCTGCTCCCCTATCAGACCTCATCTTTTGTAATTTTATTTTTGGTTTACCTCCCTCCATTCATTCACATGCTCATCTGAGAAGACTTAAGCTCTTCCAGCTTTGGACAATAACTGCTTTTAGAAACTATAAAGTAGTTACAAGAGAACAGTTGCCCAAGATTCAGAATTTTTTTTAAAAAATGGAGCATGTGTATTATGTGGCCAATGTCTTCACTCTAACTTGGTTATGAGACTAAACCATTCCTCACAGCTCTGAAGAAGCCAGCTGAGCGGGGGAGATGGATGCTCGGTTGTCACGGCAAGGAAGCAGCATTATTCTAGCAGCATCCATTCTTGTTAAGCCTTCCACTGTTAGAGATTTGAGGTTACGTGATATACTTTATGCTCATAACTGATGTGGTTGGAGAATTGGTATTGAATTTATAGCATCGGCAGAACAGAAAATGTGATGTATTTTATGCATGTCAATAAAGGAATGACCTGTTCTTTTTCTACAGAGAATGGAAATTGGAACTCAAACACCCTTTGTATTCCAAAATAGGGTCTCAAAACATTTTGTAATTTTCATTTAAATTGTTAGGAGTCTTGGAGCTATTAGTTAATCTGTCTTCCAAAACACTGTTAAATATAGCACTGAGTAAATGATGCAAGTTGTCAATGGATGAATGATCAACTAATAGCTCTGCTAGTAATTGATTTATTTTTCTTCAATAAAGTTGCATAAACCAAAAAAAAAAAAAGAAAGAAAGGGACCCTCTTAAGGTGCCAGCCCTCAGGGCCCCAGTCCTCAAGGTGCCAGCCCTCCAGGAGCCAACAGGGAGAACAATTGAGGCACATTCACTGGTTAGCATTATAAAAAGAAGAGGCACTACTTCCCCTAGAGATAGATAGCAGTGATTGATATTCTAAATGGGAAATTCCTTGTATGTGACTTGTTTCCCCATTGGATCCCCATTTAATCAATATTACCTGGGTGACTGTACTTGTA
>NW_004624736.1:581272-642753 GCF_000247695.1 Heterocephalus glaber
AAAAAAAAAAAAAAAAACACATCCTCTTTATCCAGTTTCCAGTTGATGGGCACTTGGGCTGCTTCCAAGCTTTAGCTATTATGAACTGTGTCACTATAAATATGGGTGCACGTGTATTGCTGTGGTGTGATTCTTTTAATTCTTTTGAGAAGATACCCAACAGGAGAATGGCTGGGTCAAATGGGACCTCTAGCCCTAGTTCTTTCAGATATCTCCATACTGACTTCCGCAGTGATTGCACCAGTCTGCACTCCCACCAACAATGGAGAAGGGTTCTTTTCTCCCCACACCCCTGCCAGCATTTGTTATTGGTTGATTTCTCGATAGCAGCCATTCTTTCTGGTGTGAGGTGGAATCTCAGTGTTGTTTTCATCTGCATCTCTCAAATGACCAGTGATGTTGAACAGTTTTTATATGTTTATTTGATACTTTTACTTCTTTGAGAAATGTCTGTTCATTTCAGATGCCCATTTTTTAATTGGGTCTTTGAATTTGGGGGGTCTTATTTTTTTCAGTTCTTTATATATTCTAGATAGTAGTCTTTTGTCTGAGGTACAGCTGTACATAACACATTTTAATTCTTTCTACTTCTTCCCCACCCTACCCTCCATCCTCTCTTCATGTCTTGGTCACCTTCCCACTGCAAATTAAATTTTTTATTTAAAATATAAATAAAGTAATAAGCTCTTAACGAACAGACAATACTTTCAAAGAAAGTTGTACATCTCCTTTCTTGTAGTCCCATGAAAGTAAGACAAAATAACATTATCTGGCATGGCATAAGTACAGTTCTGCTTGAAAGATAGCAGAAGGGATACATGATACTTTGAAGTTGTGGCTGTTATGTGACAAGGAAGCTCAAGTGCATTGATCCTGATTTTTCCTCCTGCAATCCAATATTTTTAAGTCAGAGAGCAACTGTCATTTTCACAAGTTTGAGCCATCCAACATGTAACCATTTCCATTATTGTCCATGCTCATAACTGAAACTGGATAGACTAGAAGCATTACACAATTAGGAAAAGCAAAAAAATTAAGGAGTTCTTAGAAAACTAAAAAGATTTTTCTGCCATTTCTGGCATTTAAATAAGATTCTAAGAAGAAAAATATAAAGTGAACTCACACAATATTTTAGTCCTGGCTTATTGATGTAATACTTGTTGACTGCTATAATAATACTAGAACTGCATAATAATCATCATAAATATAATAACTATTTACATTTATAATTACAGACTAGACTGGTGCATCCTCTGGGCAAAGATTTTGGCACAACATCACCCTTTCCACCAGCTGATGATGTCCCACGTATTTATCTAAAATTGTTTTCCTCCACCAAACAAAATGTATTTGAGAAAATGAACTAAAGAGCTGCCCACTAATTGATGCAGTAGCTATGTCTCTGAACATCTGCTGGGTTGCTGGTATGGTGTCTCATGCAGAAACACAGAAATAAAAATACAAATATGGTTGGATGACTTATTTATGCCAGTTCACACATAATACATATCCATCAATATGGCACATTACCTTTAAGAGGGAATATTATACTTTCAAAAGTGATATTCTGCTTTTGTCAGAACAGTAAATACATGTCTGTACACATGCAAAAATTCACACTTTCTTCTGTAGGAGTACAAATACTCATTCATGTGCATAAATTTTGGTTTCTGAGCCAGCCGTGATGGTGCCAGCCTGTATTACAGCCCTGGGGAATCTGAGGCAGACAGACTGCTGCAAGTTTGAGGCCAGCCTGCACTACATAGTCAGCTCAAGGCCAGCCTAAACTATAAAATGAGACCCTGTCTCCAAAAACATTGGTTTTTGAATGAGAAGTGTTATTATAATTTTGATAACAGTAACAACGGCTATTGAGTACCATTATTGGAACTATGTGTAATATTAATTTTAATCCTCAAGACAACCCTAAAAGTGGGTGTGTTTCCATTTAACTGTTGATTTACCAAGATGGTCTATCAGAGTGGCAGAGCATTTGCCTAGCATACAGAAGGCCCTGGGTTCAATCCCCAGGACAGCAAGAAGGGAAAAGTTTATTATCTGTAAAATGGTAAACTGATTATTCATATGTAAAATGATAAACTGAGAAGCCCCAGAATAAGACCATGATATTCAAAACAGTATGCATTTCCACAACAATTGTAGCCCATTCAAGGTGACAGACTTAAGAGTGATCATTTAGAGAGTATATGTGTTGTTGTAATGTTCCAGAACTTTTACACCTATTATTTCATTTAATTCTCATACCAACTCTCCAGGATCTATAATAATGTCTCTATATTACGATGCAGAAATCAAGGCTCAGAAAAACTAAGTGATACAAATCATACAGCCAGTGAACAGCCGCCTAACAAAGTTATCACCCTGCAGCTGACTCTTTCCTCTAATGTATCTCTAGTAAGCCCCTGACATCCATAGCTCTTTGCCCTTGTTCAAACTCTGCTTTCTGTCTAGAATGACTACCTCTGCCTAACCTCCACTCAGTGTTCAAGGCCAAGTACAGACATCACTTCCTTAGTCCCAACCACCCCAGGCAAAATTTGTAATCAGAGTACATGTTTTTGCTCTTAGTCTAGCTCTTATCACATAGCATTGCAATTACCTCTATGTATTTCTGTCCCATGGAGGTTAAGACACTGAGACCAAACATTACTTCTTGTTCACATTTGAGCTCCCAATGCACAATACCCAGCTTAGCACATGGATTGGCACTAAGTTAATTGCTGACAGACCTAACAACTCAGGCCAACATGCTGTAAATTAAAAGGACCTCCCCAGAAAATGACAGATCCAAACCTCTTGCCTCTATTTGGAAGCCACATATTTTTGCTAAATTTTATTTGTTTAAAGACTCTTGGAAAAGTAAATGCTACAGTCTCTCCATCATTTCTGTTTTTTTATTTTTCTAACATATCATGGTACCTCCACTTATGCACGTCTTGAGGAAATTCTACCTTCTGTTTTAGAAAACAAAAACTGGAATTCTCACAAAATCTGGATTGATTTTCCTGGTTAACTGGCCTGTATATGGCACGAAAGTTTATCTCTGCATTCTTGGCACAGATATAGGCCTTTTTATTGCCAGTGAGAAATGTGATGGCCGCAAAGTATAGATTGACTCCAAAAGTAAGAAAACTGACCCATGGCACTTGACTTAGTCCCTCAAACAGCATCAGCACATCCGCACTGATTTGTATCTTCAAAGTAATTATCAATGCTTCACATTCCTATAAGGAGAAAGTAAATGCTTTTGATTTTCAATTAGCAGATATGAAAATTAAGATATGGGGGATGGATTATTTGGTCCAAATCTTATTGTCTTGGAGTCTGGAATTTAATCCAAACATCTTGATCTTTCAGACTGTACTCAAATCCAAGGCCAAATATTCACCAAATGAATTGCAACTGTATTATTTTCTTTATCAGACTAATCAAGGAAGCCCTTTAACTCCTTTCTGCTTTAGAAACAACATAAATATACAATTATCTCACAAGTTTATGTGTAAAACAAGCTAATAAAAAGATCTGTCTTTTTTCTTACTTTTTGAAGTTTTTACTGAGTAGGGATATTCAGATAATTGGCAGTGCTGAGTGGACAAAGGCTTACAGCTTTGTGATCTAAAATCATAGCCTACTTGTCCAGATTAGTTCAAGAAATTTCCCATTTCTGAGAGGATGGGCTGGCTGCCAGCTCTTTAAGAGAGAAAAATACACACTCTTAGAACATGAATAATTACATATCACATACACACACACACACACACACACACATACACACACACAGGTATTTGAATAATTGCTCAAGGATCTTCAAAACATCCCTTAATCACACATGAGATAAACATTTCATCAACCAGGGTCAGGTTGTCCTTTTCTTATCCATGTTATTTACCAATAGTATTACTACATGAGAAAGTTCAAGATGTACTATAAAGCGGGGTGCCAAACAGACAGAGCAGGTGACTCAGAACTGATTTTAGAGTAGAGGAGACATTTGTAGGTTGAACTTGGTGTGTACAGCTGGTTGTTATTTGTCAACTCTTTTTAAAACAGATTGGTTGGCCTTTATTCCTTTAAACTAGTTATTTTCTAACTCCCACACCTGAAATGTGATCTTCGGGTAATCAGTGCTTTTCATTCTTTGGAAATGTGGATTGAAAGTGTGAACAAAGACAGAAGCAAATCCACCAAATTAAAACAAGACCAGAGCCAGAAGTGAGTGAGGATGTTTAGGTAGTTCTCACCACTTGTGTCTTTGCTTTTTATTGTCAACATTCAAAAGTACTGAGACATTACAGCAGACAGACTTAACAATTGAATTGAGACCAAAATAGTGCCAAATTCTAAAGAAAAATCACCCAGATGTCTCAACATACTTCCATAAAAAGCAATTTGAAAGGACACAACAAGAAAACTGCTTTGATTTACAAGAAGAATTGATTGATTTGCTTTAACTGCCTTGGGATAACAGATTCCTCAGAAAAATTAGTCATATTTATTTTACTATGTTAACTACAAAATTTAAAAAAAACTTACTGAGTTGGAACAAGAAAATTTTTTCCTTTAATAAAAATTTATATTTCATCAAAAGTGTCATGCCAACACAGTCCAAGGGTCACAGAGTTTAATCTATACTATTCTTAGAAGTTAATTTAACAGGGTATAATCTCAACTTTCAAACTCTTTTTTAACATTGGAAGAGTATTTGTCTATTTCATACTATTTTTTAATAAACCACTTTGGAAATTTTGCATACTTTTTTTCAGTCTACATATACTTTTATTTTATTTTATTTTTTATACTTTTAAAAAATATAAGTTTTTAAAAAATAAAAGCACATAAGCAATGTGTGTGTGTGTGTGTGTGTGTGTGTGTGTGTGTGTGTGTGTCTGTATGGGTATTGAACCAAAATCTTTGCACTGAGCCATATCTCCAACTCTTTTTTATTTATTATTTTGTGACAGGGTCTCCCTAAGTCCCAAAGTTGCTGAGGCTGGTTCAAACATGTGATCCTGCTGCCTCCGCCTCCCAAAGTGCTAGGATAACAGGTATGTTCCATCACTCCCAGTGACACAGTAATTTTTTGAAAAATAGATGGCTTGATGCTCTGGCTCAGGTCCAAAGCTCCTCTAAGGCTTTTCCGGGTACGAGGTGACTTTCTCCTTTGCAGTTCACCTCTCATATTCTGGAGTGATGCTTCCTGCTCTTCTTCCTCCATACTTTGCTTACAAACTACTTTAAGCATGTTTTCTCTCCTGTCATCTCATAACTACCCACAATCCTCTTCCGTTTGCTGATACATGGCTTCTTTAAAAAAATCCTTCTGATATTTTAAATTAGTCCTGGGAGTAAGAAATGAATGTGTGCCTACCTTAATGAAGTAGAAGTAGAAGCTGGTCCTAAGAATTTATAAGGTATTTTAAAGACAGTTGGCTGTGCTTGGGAGAGTTTTTCTATGAACATCAGTTGCAACAGGGCAGTCATGAATGCCATACTTTGTCCCCAGTAAGACAATTCAGACAAGATCATCTTAGGAGAAGTATATAGAGAGCCTTATATGACATTTCTCCCTTCATCATATTACCTGTGCAAGGTGTCTAGGCATGATATATTAAAAACAGGAATGACTCAAGTGACTTCATATTTAAGCTATATTTTCAAACCAGGCACAGTGTTGCATGCCTATAATCCTAGCATTCAGAAGGCTGAGGCAGGGGATTGCTTTGAGGCCAGACTGGGCTACACAGTGAGTCCAAGGCTAGTTCTGAACTACATAGCAAGATGCTGCCTCAAAAAACAAACAAATATATTTATTATATTATATGTTTTATATGTATTGTTACATATTATATTATTATTATTATGTATTTATTAATATTTTTCTTGAAGCTGTTCCTCTTTAGACACAACAAAAAATAAAGAAAAAACTCTTGCCAGTTCCAGATGGCAACTGTAGTATAGAAGAAAGAACAATAGCTTTAGCATCAGATAACCTGGTTTTGAGGCCTGGTTCTACTTTCACTGTCTTCATAACTTTGGTGAGTTCACTAAACTTTTCTAATTCGCAAGTATCTCTCCTATAAGGAGTATAATATGTGTCTCACCATTGTTGCAAGCCTTAAGACAAAAATAGGCATTAAAAGAAATTTAATAGACTACAAAGTAAATAAAAAATAAAATACTCTCTCCAATGTTTCCATTCTCCAGAGTACAGAGGTCAGCAAAATCCATCTCTACAACCATCTTTTCCCAGATAAGATAAAAAAAATTTACACAAAAACACCTGGATTTTCCATGGGTTCTACCAAATAGATAAACATGCCCATTAAAGATGATAGTAAACATAGAAACCTAATTTTGAATTTATTACTAATTCTGAATTTATTCATTTATTCTCTCCTCCAGAAAATATTCAAGTGCCAAGGATATTCAAAACACTTGAAGGGCCCGGGATTTACCTCAGTGGTTTCGCCGCCTGCTGCACAAGCTCAAGGACCTGAGTTCAATCCCCGGTACCAAAAAAAACAAAAAAACAAAAACAAAACAAAACGCTTGAAATTTTTTTTAAAAATCCATTACATCCAGTATTTTCACTTCAGAAAGCTTCCTGTTTGTAGGGCAACATCGTAGGGCAATGTCCCCCATTTCTGCAATACAAGACATATGCCTGATACAACCTAATGAGAAATAGTATGTGAATGGAACCTTCAAGGTGAGTAAGATTTCAACTGCTAAGAGATGTGGAAGAACATTACCCAAAACGGAAACTGTGTTCAGAGAGGTTATAAGTATATAAAAGTAAGCCTTTCTTTTGGAAATTGTGAAAATCTTGGGTTGTTTGAAGAATAGGCTCTACACAGAAGGTATGTCAAATAGGTCATATTATTAAGGACCTCTTATAATAGACATATGAATTTTATTTGTAGATAGTAGATAGATTTTGAAGGTTTTCTTTACCAAGAGTGATATAAAATAAGACAGTAAAAATAATATTTTAGTTTGTATTGATCTTTATTATTTACAAATTTCATTTACATATATGATCTCATTTGATACACAACACAGTTTTATGGTGGCAGTGTTATTACTATTTGTCACTAGAATAAGCTTTATAACAGATCTAGAGTCTAGGTCTTCTGATTCCAAATCTCATCCTCTTTATTTTTATTTTTTATTTTTTTGGTACCAGGGATTAAACTCGGGTCCTTGAGCTTGCAAGGCAGACAGCAGAACCAGAGATAAATCCCCGGCCCCTCATCCTCTTTAAATGTAGTAGTGCATTAAAGTTGTGTTCACAATATACTACAGTGAGTAGATACTCATCAGAAGGGCAGCTCCTGAGGAATGCAAGAGCTGAGACAAAGTGTCATTTAGAGACCAATATTTAGCAAAATAATCTAAGCAACAAACAGGCTCTTCTTCTGGAAAGTCTGATTCTGTGAAGGAGGCAGAAGGAACAGAACCATGTGGATAGTCTCCTATTTCTTCAAAATCCACCCTGGGGTGCTTAGTACTGTGCAAGGCACACAGCATTGCCAAAGAGGTGCCTGATACTTTCTTTTTCATCAGCTGGGCACTGACACACATATCCCTCATACATTCAGGGATTGTTCAGGAGTCATGGAGACCACACAGGAAATAGATGCCAAGGCCAGGGACTACTTTAATATCTACGATATTCCAAATTGCACTCAGTGCTCCCCTTGTCTAGCTCAAATCCAGGATCACATCACTCCTACATAAGTAAATTAAATGCTTTTCCCAACATGACAAAGATATGTTTGTTTAAGTAACAACTGTAGGATTCCTCTAAGGACTTTCAGGCCCTGTGAAAACTATGAGCACAGAGCTCACAGCTGTTCACTTCAGCAGTCAACAGTGGACAACTGGGAAGAATCCCAACAATTTTTTATTGTTTAAATCTCAGGTGGTGTTGTTTTTCTAATGGCCTCCCTGCTAATGATGCCAGTTTGATGTATAAATATAAGGATTTTTCAGGAATGATCTTGTATATGTTAACAAAGACTTGCACTTGATTCAAGTTCTCTGACATTGAAATATATAATAATTAAAATAAAAATTTTCTAACACTGTTACTTTTAAAGCTAAAATAGCTAAGACATTTAACTTCCTTTCTTTCAACTTCCCACCCCCAATTCTGTATTGAGCAAGTTTTTTAAGACTTCAGGACTGACTCTCGTAGCTCACATACTTCTTTCTGGTTATTGAGAAATGATGGACATGATGAATCAAAGTATTAAAGTTCTTCACACTAATTCCCTAAAATACTAGTTTTCATTTCTCTGGTTTCTGGGTTTTGATTACTTATTTGTTGTTTAGCTTAGGGAACCCTATATTTACAAGAAATTTTTAGAAATCTTTTGTGGGTACCCAAATATAAAACTGGTAAAAGCAGAATTGTAGTTAAAGGAGACAAGAGAAAGAGGTTGGGAAAAAAGTGGAGATCTGATCATTTATGTTTCTTCATGGCATAAGTCATTTGGTGGACATGGAATGAAACTACTGACCTTGAAGATCTATTTCTGAGAGCATTTAGAATTTGATTCATGGTTTTCAGAATTTCAGAGCATAAAAACTCTGAGTTAAGCTAGGCATGGTGGCACACATTTGTAACCCCAGCACTAAAAATGCTGAAGCAGGAGGATTGCCTCGTGTTCAAGGCCCACTTGGGTTCCATAGTGAGTTCAAGAATAGCCTGGACTACATAATAAGGCCTTGTCTCAAAAATCCAAAACAATACGACAAAACAACCCCCTCCCCCCAAAAAAACACTGAGACCAAACTTCTGTGAATAATGGAGCAGTCCATATGACCATTGTTACTGTTAATCCTGATTAAGAAATGCCCGGTAGATTAGTAAAGCAAGCTCCTGGGTGTGTGGGGAAGTGTCATGGAGGCATGATGTTGAGTACTGTATATGGTGCCTAGTCTGTGCTCTTTCCCTGTTCTGCTTTCTCTCTGTCATGACCTAAGCATCTTTGCTACACCATGACCTTCCACCATGATGTTTCTGCTTTGGAGCCATTCAACTACTGAATGATTTCCCAGAGAATTCTCATTACAGAGGGGTGTAAAGCAGGTAACAGGGGCATCTCTCACTATGTACTAAACCAAAATCAAAATGTATTAAAGATCTAAATATTAAAACAGAAACAATCTGCTAGAAAACAAAACAGATATAACTCTTGAAGGGATAAGCATAGGCCAGGTCTTCCTGAACAGAACCCTACTTGCACAAAAAGTAACACCAAGAATAAACAAATGGGATCATATCAAATTAGAAACTTCTACACAGCAAAGGAATCAACCAACAAAGTGAAGAGACAACATACAGAATGGGGAAAAAATTGCCAGCTATTCTTTAGAAAAAGGACTAATATCTAGAATACATAAAAAATTTTAAAATATTAGATCATCTCCAAAATAAAAGACCCAATCAAAAAAATGGGCAACTGAAATGTACAGACACGTCTCAGAAGTAGAAATGGCCAATAAATACATGAAAAAATGTTCAACATCTCTGGCCATTAGATAAATGCAAATTAAATCAACACTGAGATTCCATCTTACTCCAGAAAAAATGGCTATTATCAAGTAATCAAATAATACCAAATCCTGGAGAAGCTGCGGAAAAAATGGAACACTTCTACATTGTTGGTGGGAATGTAAAATAGTACAACCACTACGGAAATCAGTATGGAGATTCCTCAAAAACTGAAAATAAAAATGCCATTCAACCCAGATATTCCCCTTCTAGTAAAAAATTGTTCTAAAAGAGAGGCAGGTAATAATGGGGTGGATATGATCCAAATATTTTATAAGTATTGACCCTCCCCAACATGTGAAACTTGGGGAGAAAGTGGGGCAATAGGGGGTTAAAATAATCAAAGTATGTTATGTGCTTGTATGAATCCACCAAAGTAAAACTCATTAGCCTGTATAGCCAATATGCACTAATAAAAAATGTGCATATTGGTTATATGACAAGAAAAAAAAAGAATGAATTTCCCAAAACCGTGAGTCCAACTAAACTGCTCCTCCTTTAAGTTGTGGGTGTTGGGCATTGTGTCTCAGTGACCAGAAAGCTGACTAATACAAGCACTTTATTCATTTATCCTTTCCATAATTATTCAATAAGTATCTATACTGTGTCACTCACTGTTCTGGCTATCAGGCATATCCAGATAAACAAAAGAAATTAATTTTCTGCTTTCATAGAGTTTACATGATCGTGGGTGCTGACACTAAGTAAATAAAAATATGTCTCCTGTGATAAGAAAATGGATATGAAGAAAACTAAAGTAGTACCAGAGACTAATGCAAGGGTGTTTGTGTGTGAGTGCCCCGTGTGCCTGGGCTTCTACAGTGGGCTAGGGAAGTCTCCTTGTGAAAGGGAACTTTAAGCAGGGACAAGAGCTTTCCTGTAAATGCAAAGATTCTGAAGTAATGCAGAACTTGGCAAATCTGAAGAAGAGCAAAGAAGCCCTAGGAGCAGGATGGAAGTGAGCAAGGACAAGGGGAGTAGATAGTGAATTCAGGAAGACATAGGCTCCTCTGAGAGACCAGATCATCCTCAATATTGGTCTTTGGGGGCCAGTAGCAAGTTATATGGTAGATTTTATATCTTAGTTTATTTTCCGTTGCTAATAACACAATATCAAAGATTAGATGAACTATAAAGAAAAGAGATTGATTTTGGCTCACAGTGTGGTCTAATAAGGGCTACCTGTAGTGATGGCTTGTGTGTGTGTGTGTGTGTGTGTGTGTGTGTTTCCCTAGGACAACATGAGTCTGGAAGGGTAAAAATTATATTCAAACCATAGAAGTATTCATTAAATATGTGTTCAAGGGAATGAGAAAGTTCATTTCTTGGTAAGCTGAAACATCAGAATATAGCTAATAATAAATTTTTCTATCAAAAATTCTTGAGTGGAAAAATTTATAATTTATTTGTTCAAATATGGTTTAGAACTTCCCTATCTCTTATGTAGAGTTCTATCACCTTCCATGGTGTCCCCTACCTTGGGAACAATTGTCCCCAGTGTTTTCAGAGCTGCATCTGCCCTCACATTCCCAGAGTCAGTTTCTGATATTCTGATTTCTCATATTACATAGTATGGCCTGTTCCAAGAAAAATGATGATGGTAAAAGATGAATGCCATTAATAGATTAGATTCCCTGCCACATACAAATCACTTTTTAAGTCAGAAAAGAAACAAATTGTTGCAAAATCAATGGCCTTACACTCTTGCCCTGAGCTTTGCAGGACTTCCATCAGTGTAGTTTTGGTCAATAATGCCACTCACTTAGCCACTTAGTGCAGGATTAAGCAAAGTTTCAGAGCTGAATTGGTATTGTGCAATGAAAATTGGTTTACTCTTAAATTTGTATTTTGGGAAGGAGGCCATTTTTAGCATCTTTTCTCAGTGAAGCAAAATTCAAATGAGTAATTTTTAAAGGCAGGCTTAATAACGTCTTAGTACACAGTCCTATATCTTGTGTTTCTTTGAGGGACAGCTTTGCTTCCATCATTCCCTCTGCTGGAGCCCACCATCTGGTATAAAACATGGCTGAATTCTGGTTTGCTGATCCTTTTTACAATTTATGACTGTTTTTTAAAAAGGTTATTTTATTGGCAACTCTAAATATGTCAAGATTACTAGACTGTCCAAGAAAAAAAATGCAATATTTGCTTTTTAAATTTTTATCTTAAAGGGACATTTTATCTTTGGTAAAATAAGGCCAATTCTAGATCACAGACAGACACACACACACGCACACACAAACATACACACACACACAGGTACCCACACATGCACACACACGCAAACACAGTCCTAATTCTGTGCATCCTTGACAATGAAGTAGTTTGGTGAATTGCCGGTAGTGGAAACAAGTAAAAGCAGCATCTTTTTAGGCCTATCTTGGATACAGGCAGGACATTGCATTAAAATTACTTAATACTGAAAGACAAAGGGGATAAAACCTTTGGCTGCCAAGGAGTTAGTGTGACTAGGTCCTGTGTTAGTTAGCTTTCTGTTGTTGTGACAAAATAACACTTAAAAGGAGAAAGACTTACGTTGGCTCCTGATTTCAGAGGTGTCAGTCCATGCTCACCATTGCCTTTGGGCCTGTGACAAGGCAGAAAGCACATAACAGAGGAAACTGTTTGCCTCCTGGTGCCAGAAAGCAAAGGGAGATGAAGGAGCCCAGTTCCCAATACTCCCTTCAAGGGCTACCCCTCTTGACCTAACTTCCTTCCGCTAGTCGCCCTCTTCTAAAGGTTCTAGCACCTCCAATAGTGCCACAGGCTGGCAACCAATCTTTAGTACATGGGCTTTGCAGGGGGAGAGGCATTTAAGATCCAAACCATAACAGGTCCCAATTCAGCATCCTTAGTTCCCTGGTAGATTAGAATATAACTTAGATAGTGGGCCTTTACTCCTTTGTCTTTTTCTGTCCCACAGGGTGGCCCTGTGGAGAAGAAAAGTCAGTAGCCTTGACTTTACTATTTATATAGCTGAATTTATTAAAAGATACTCACTTTAGTAGTTCATGATGCAGATCCAGGCAATACTTTCTTTCTTTCTTTCTTTTTTTGGTACCAGGGATCTAACTCAGGACTTTGTGCTTGTGAGGCAGGCAGCGGAACCACTGAGGTAAATCCCCAGCCCCTGCCAATACTTTCTGATGACCATGAGATAGGATTACTACCCATCCCCTTCAGATATATTCTCAACCATCTTTCTTCAAAGTAAATACTACCTGGACTAGGGTCAACTATAAAGGTTTGGTCAAGGCCTCAGTGTTTGACTGGGGCATAGGGTTTTCTGTGCTAAAACTAGGAAAGTCCTAGGCAACACAGAGGAACTAATCACCTGATAAAGTTCGGAGCAGTTTTTGATTAGGAGCAGTGGACACTGTCCTCAGTGTAACTGCTCTGCTCCCTCATACTGCACAGTCCAGGACTTTGAGGTACACCATATGGAAGCTTGCTCACTTTTCTGCTGTCATGGTAACATCTGGGAATTTCCACGTTAGCAAAATGGGGATAATCATGCCTATGTCCTAATTCTCCTATGGGAATAAATATAACATTAATATGTGTAAAGTGCTGACAACAAAACCTGGCATAAAATCAGTGCTTAACAACTGTTATCTATTGTTGTTATGGTCATTAGCTCATGGATGGGGGTGGAATGATGCAAGACATTTCCATTCTGTGGTTGATTCTTTCCTAGGGAATCTCAACATCTTGTATGTATTATCTTTTCAAAGTTAAAGAAGAAAGGGAGAGAAAGCAAGGAGAGAATGGAGGGAGAGAAGAAAGAAAGCGAAAACAAGACAGAGAGTTTTAAAATTATATTCATTTTGGGCGTGGTGGCTCATGCCAATAATTCCAACATTCAGAAGGCTGAAGCAGGACAATTGCCATGAGTTTGAGGCCAGCCTAGCCTACATTAGTGAGTTCAAGGCCAGCCTGAACTACATAGCAAGACCCTGCCTCAAAAGAAAAATAAAGGTATGCTCAGGTAAGACAGTAAGAAAAATTTTCTAACTTAAAATTTAATTATACTCACAAGAACTAACATACGGGCATGGGCAAAGCCCATGTGGAGTTTTAAAATGAAAATATTATTAATACACTCTACACTCTCAAGAGAAGTAACAGCTCATGTCAACATTTTTTACAGTAGCTAAGATATACAAATAACCTAAATATCCATCAATATAATAATGATTAAAATATCATGTTACGCCCATGCTGAAATGAATAAGGTAGATTTGTATACACTGACATGGAAGAGCCCCAAGACAGACAGACAGACAGATATCCTAATCTCTTAACATATAAAATATGTTATGTAAAAAAGAATCACAAGGAAGCTTTGCTTTATATACGTATAAGGATGCAAATGCATAGAACAAAGTTGGAGAGAATAGACACATGAGTATCTAAGGAGTATCTCCAGGATAGGGGGAAGAATGGCATTGGGAAGAGGCTTTAAAGTGGAGATGCTTTGATGTCAAAATCATTTGTTGTTTGATATTTTTACAAAGATGGTGTATCCAAAGTTCATTAACACTCTGATTGTTTTTTTAAAAAAGAATAATAAAGCAGCAGTGGGAAAGAATTCCATCCAAGAATTCTTTTATTGTTTTGTCTCATTTCCTTTTTCTTTCCCCTAACATCCTCCAAAAAAGGGAAAAAAAATTTTTTTTTGGTTTAAGTGCCGAAGTATCCAGATGCTGTAGCTGAGGTGCACAGCATACAATTCACTATGAAAGTGATAATGAGAGTTTAGCATAGTAAAGTGACCACAAAATTACACCTAAATACAAACAGAAAAATCACATCACTATTGAACATGACTTTAACCAGTAATTCTTTAAAAAACTAAAATTGGTTAGCCATTTTTTGGTTTGTTGTTTTGTTTGTTTTTCTGGTACTGGGGTTTGAAATCAGGACCTGGCACTGGGGTGCATCCCCAGCCCTTTATTTTATTTCATTTTGAGACAAAGTCTTGCCAAGTTGCCAGACTGGCCTCAAACTCATGATCTTCCTGCTTCAGCCTCCCAAGTAGCTGGGATTATAAAGCATGTACCACCATGCTTACCGGTTAGCTGTTTTTAATCAATTTAAATTTTATTTTATTAAAATTTCACTTTCCTGAAGTCTTTGTACACTAAGTACAGTGTGTGTCACTTAATGATTGGGATAAATCCTGAGAAATGAGTCTCTGAGCAATTGTGTTATTGTGAGAATGTCACAGAGAGTACTTATACAAACGTCGATGGCATAGGCACCTACAGTATATATTGTGTGTGGATAAGATAGTATAGCCTATTGTTCCTAGGACCATGATGAACGAAACAACACAAATTAATCAACCACAAGAGAAAATGATTCCATCAAGAGCTGCTGCCAGTATAACACCACACACACAGTGCTCTTCAGCACACGCATTTGTTTGTGTGTGGTACCGGGGATTAAACCCAGGATCTTCACACAGAGCTACATCCCTATCCCTTTTTAATTTTTTATTTTGAGACAGAATCTCACTAAGTCACTACATTGCCCAGCATAGGCTTGAACTTGTCATGGTCCTGCTTCAGCCTCCCAGAGTCCTAGGATTACAGTATGTGCCACCATGCCCAGTTTACAGTGAACTGTTTTTGGTGCTGGAGATTGAGCCTAGAGCCTCGCAGAGGCTAATCATGTGTGTGCTCTACCACCAAGCTATACTCTGAACCCTAGTAAACTTTTTCAAAAATAAGTAGGAGTAAACTCTAAAATAATAACAAGGATATTATAGTAAATCCGTAAACTAGTAACATTATCACTTTTCAAGTTTTATGTACTTTACATAATTATATTCCTCTACTTTTTATGGCTGACAATGCAACAAATTTGTTTATACCAGCTGCCCCACAAACACATGACTAATGCACTATGCTAAAATGTTTCAATGCCTATGACATCACCACATGATAGGAATTTTTTTAGCTCCATTATAATCTTATAGGACCACCCACATATATGGTCCATCCTTGCCCAAAACATTCTTATGTGGCATATGACTGCAATGGTAATAAACTAGATTAAATCTTGCATCACTATTCTAGAGATTTGGGAACTGACTGGCCTTGTGAGTGTATTGTTTCACAGTATTAATAGCACTAGCATGCTGGTGGTAGTGCTTGCGGGTAATCTCAGCACTCCAAAAGCCAGAGCAGGAGGATTGTCATGAGTTGGAGACCAGCCTGAACTACATAGCAAGACCCTGTCTCAAAAAACAAAAACAAACAAACAGCACTAGCACAAAATCTGAATGTTGGTTTGCAGGGCTCCTATAGAGGGTAGAAGACTGAAGAGGACCAACAGTTTCATTTCAAGTCTAAAATTCTATAATTCTGGCTGGTTTATGAAAGGTATTTGCTGTATTGGAAAGAAGATGAGTTTGTTTGTTTGTTCGTTTGTTACTGGGGATCAAACTCAGGACCTTGGACTTGCGAGGCAGGCTTGGCACCACTGAGCTAAATCCCTGGCCCAAGAAGTTGAGTTTTGAATTCAGACTACTCTAGGTTTAATTTCATTCTTAAATATCAGCTACCATATATGACTTTAGGTTTGTTATTTACCTCCTGTGCCTCACTCTGCCTCCAAGAAACCGAATATTCATCACTAATTCAAAGTATTACTATAATGATTAGCATATGGTATTTAAAAGCACAAAGAAATCCCAAAATAAATATTATTTTTTGTTTGTAACTCATATTTCTTGTAAAGCTTTTACAGTTGTATTTTTGTATTGGTTTTCATTTTAAAAATTAATTTATTATAAAAAATAAAATAAATTAATTCATTATAAATTTCTGGCTCCTTGCTTTCTTTAAAAATTATACCACAACAATAAAGTCTATTGACTACAAAAGAATGTATATTTTTTTTGTTTTTGTTTTAGTTTTTTGGTACCGGGGATCGAACTCGGGTCCTCGCGCTTGCACAGCAGGCAGCGAAACCACTGAGCTAAATCCCCGTCCCAAGAATATATATTTTTAAACATTAAGTGAACTACACATTTAAATAAGCACTCAGAGTAACCTTGAGACCTTACAATTGCTTGGGATTTTAGCAGTCAACTGGTTGAATCTAACCTCTATTGAAGGAATCCTTTATTTCATTCCCTCCTTATGCTTCTTATCTCCTAGCCAGAAGGAGAAGAAAGGGAAGTGGTTTTGAAAGGAAGGAACTAGACTACAAGAGAAGCCTTAAGTACCCCTGGGGTGTCAGCACCCTCTTCTAACAGATCCTCCACACAAATGCTCTTCAGATCTTACAGATAATAGATAATAAAGAAATCTTCCCCCCTTCTCTAGTCTTTGGAAAGCTGGAGTGACTGATTTGTCCTGTCCTCTATCTGATGAACTGTATAAGAGAACACTGAATTTCAGGAAAGTTGTTTCCCCAGAAGATCAGCTTCCCTTAAAGACCATAATAATAATGGATGCTGGGCTGGGGATTTAGCTTGGTGGCACCACACCTGTCTCACAAGCGCAAGGTCCTGAGTTCAATCCTCAGTACCAAAATAATAATAATAATGATGATGATAATAATAATGGATGTTGAAGTTATTCTGGTTCCTCTGTGCCATTGTTGAGTGCCTCGTGGTCTATGGTTGGAGTCTAGCCCTTGCCCTAAGATTATATTCTTCTCAAATTTCTCTGTTAGCTTTCTGCCACTATGAAAAATATCTGAAATAATAAACTTACAAAAGAGAAAGGTTTATTCTGGCTCATGATTTCAGAGTTTTCAGTCCATGGTCACTTGGCTCCATCACTTTTGGGCCTGTGGAAGCATAGTACCTTATGGTGGGAATGTGTGGCAGAGGTTTATTCACTTCATAGTAACCAGGAAGCAGAAATAGATAAGAAGGTGCCAGGGTCCCAGCACCCCATTAGCATGCAGTACCGACTACCTCTTTTTTTTTTTTTCTGACTACCTCTTGAAGTTTCACCACTTCCCAACAGCACCACAGGTTGGGGACCAAGTCTTTAACACATGGTTTTTCAGGGATATTCAAGATCCAAACTATATCATTCTGTAACCTTCTCTGGTGTCTACTGAACTCTGTTTCTGTTCTTTCATCCACTGGGCTTCCTCTTCAGTTGCCTTGTTGAGATCTTCAAAGACAATACCTTCTACAATATCATTGGGAACCTCAAGGCAGCATTCTGTCCAACATGAAAAGCTTCAGGAAATGGAAACAAAACTTTTGTAAATAAGGAGGGGAAGAGGAGTCAAAGTGAGGAGAGGGGAATGGGAAAAAAAGAAGCAAGATATATTATATACAGGTACAAATTCTCTTTGATGAATGTCATTATGTATATCTAAAATGTACCAATGTTTTGCTTTTAAAAAAAGTTTCAGGAATACTAACAATTAACGTTTAGCTTTAGATACATTTCTGAGATAGCGATAGTGAGGCTTAACAATCTCTGACTCTTTTCCAAGATTGCATTATGCAAGAAGTTAATAAATACGGTAAGCCTCTATGTATTTTTTATACTTGGTGATATAACATTTATCAAGGCTTGTCTGCATCTAGAAAATCCAGTTTTCAATTTTTTCTTTACAGACTTTAATTTTTTGGAGCAGATTTAAATTCACAGGAAAATAGAAAAATACAGAGATTTCCCATATATGCTCTATATCCATATAAGCAAACCTTCTCATTATGAACATTGCCTACTGGAGTAGCACATTTGATAAAACTGATAAACCTACATTAATCAATCATTACACACACACCCAAGTCTGTAGTTTATGTTAGGGGTCACTTTTTATGTACATAATATGGGTCTGAACAAAATGATAGCAACATGTATCCATCATCATAGTATCATAAAGAGTAGTTTCTACACCATAAAAAATCCTCTGTACTCTGTCTATTCATCTCTGTTCGCCTCTCTTCAAATCCCCTTTCCAGAATGTCATTTAGTTGGAATTAATAGTATATAACCTGTTAATACTGGCATCTTTCACTTAGTAATATAACTTTTCTCCATCTTTTCCTGGCTTGATAGTTTATTATTTTTAGCACTAAATAATATTCCATTGTTTGGAAGTACCATAGTACTATGGTTTGGATATGAGTGTGTCGCTCAAAGTGTTCATGTGTTGGGAGCCATTCTACATAATTTTGGTGAAAAATCATTTCACAATTAAATTATGATTAGGCCTAGTCTTCTTGCCTACAGGCTGGCTATGACATGTCAAAACATAACTCCATTTTTGCCTCTGGTCACAGTTGAGACCTCAAAGGTCCCGTGACACTCAAAGGCAAGATTATATCAGCTGAAGATGTCCTAGTTTCTTAAGAACTGAGTAGTGAGAGAAAGGTTTCACCTGGGGAGGGACAAATTCTTTATCAGCTTAACTCATCCCATCTACTGTTGTAAGAACATCTTTGCTCACCTTACTGTCTTAACCAACATAAGCTTTTCATTGACCTAATATCTTCATCAACATAAGATCCTTGTCAATTTAGGATTACTGCCACACTCCAAGACATCTGATACTTCCTCCAATTACAAGATCCTCATCAATCTAGGATTATGACACCCTCTGAGTCATCTGTTACTCCCTATGAACTCAATAAATAGTGGCAAGCTGGAGGTGCCTTCATCTTTGCTGCCCAGAGCAACACTGATCAGGCCCAGAACCCAGCTTCTTCTCTAAGTCTCATTTCCTTATCTTTATTCTTTAATTCACCTTGTGCTTTCATGGCTCTCAAGAGAGCAGGACCCACTGCAGGGGTCCTAGTATCACCCCCTTTCCCTGTTCCCCACATTCAAATATTAAAATTTAATCTCTATTTTTTTTTTTTTTTTTTTTGGGGGATGGGTCTTGGGTCCTTGTGCTTGCACAGCAGGTGGCAAAACCACTGAGCTAAATCCCCAGCCCTAATCTCTATTATACAATATTAAGAGGTGGTAACTCAACTATGGTGCTTAGAGGTGGAGCCTTTGAGTGGCTGTTAAGAAAAGTGCATCAGGATGGAGTCACCATGATTGAATACTGGTAGTTTTATAAGAAAAACCAGGGAGGGCTGGGGATTTAGCTCAGTGGTTCTGGCACCTGCCACGCAAGCACCAAGTCCCAAGTTCAATCCCCAGTACCAAAAACAAGAACAACAAAAAAAAGAAAGACCAAGGAACAGAGGCCATACACACACACAGTCTCTCACCATGTAATATCTTGTACTACCTTGGGACTCTGTCAGTAAGAAACCCATCACCAGTTACGGTCCCACATGTTAGGCAGCTTTCTTTCCACTGCTGTGATAAATATCTGAGAAAATCAGCTAAAGGAAGGAAAGATTTATTTTGGTTCAGAGTTTCAGGAATTTCAGTTAATGACTGCTCAGTCTTTTTGCCTTGGGCATCCAATACATCAGGGCAGAAGCACATGGTGGAAGAAACTGCACACTTCATGGGAGCCAGGAACAGAGAGAGACAGAGAAAAGGGCTGCAAGAAAAACCCCCTAATGATGTGCTTTCTCCAAGAAGGCCCTACCTCCTAAAGTTTCTATCACCTCCCAGTAGTGCCACCAGCTAGGGACCAAGCCTTCAATACGTAAGTCTTTCAGGGACATTCTAGATTCAAACTGTAACACCCCTCCACTGTGGACCTCCAGCACGGTAGGCCAAAACAAACTTTGCTTTTTCTTGGAATGCTAAGGATTGAATTCAAGTCCTCTCACATACTAGGCAAGCATTCAACCACTGAGCTACATCCCCACCCCTACTGTCTTTTCTTTATAAAGTTACCCAGCCTCAGGTATTTCATTTTAGTAACCTAAAACATACTAACATAGTTTATTTTTCCATTTACTTATTGAAGAATATATTTTGGCAATTTAGAAAAATATCTTGGTGGCTTCCAAGCAGTTATGAACAAAGGTGCGATAAACACTGGTGTCTTTTTGTGTTGACATATCTTCAAACCAAGGAGTATGACTGTGAGGATCTTTGTTATGTTTAGTTTTGGGGGGGGGGGGTTGTTTCGTTTTTTGAGACAGGTCTTGATATTTAATTTAGTCCGGCCTTGAGCCCTCCAGGTAGCCAGGCTGCTGGCCTCAAACTCAGTGATCTTCCTTTCTTGGCCTCAAGAGCGCTAGAATTACAAGTATGCACCACCACGACCAGCTTGGTATGTTTAATTTTGTAAAAACCACTAAACTTTCTTCCAAAGGGGCTATACTATTTTGCATTCTCACCAGTAATGAATGAGAATTCCTATTGTTTAATATTCTAGATTGTGGCTATTGTAATAGGTATGCAGTGATATTTCATTGTTGTTTTACTTTGCATTTCTCTGATGACATATTGTATTAGTTTAGGTTCTTTAGAGGAACAGAATCAATATAAATATATGTATAATTGCACAAGAGATTTATTAGGTAGGCTACAGGATCAGAAGTGGAAGAGACTAAGTGGTTATCTTGGGATCAGAAGCAGAAGAATCTAAAATAGCCATTTGAGTGCTGGAGAGCTGAAAGATCCAGTGGCAGTCAAAAGTTGAAAGCCTAGACGCTCACTATGAAATCACCAGAGTAAGTCTGTGTTAGAGGGCAGAAAAGTCCTGCACAGGAATGCTGTAGATTCTACACTGAAAGGCTGAAGGAACTGGAGACCAGCGTCCAAAGGTAATGGGGAAGACCAGAGCTCCTCCAAAAGGGAAGGCTTCCTTCTTTTTTCTGTTTTTATTCTGTCCAGGACACAAGCCAATGGTTGGTACCATCCACATCTGGGGTAGGTCTTCCCCTCTCAGTTTGCAGGCCTACAGGTCAGTTATTCACACTTATACCCAGTATTTACTAATCTGAGAGGCAGTTCTTACTCAAGTCAAGTTGACACATCATAATTAATGATAACACATGTAATATGTAGCATCTTTTCAAATGCTTATGTGCCATTTGTACTTCGGTGAGGCGGTCATTTCTTTGTCCTACTTCGAATTATCACTTTTAATTGTGCAGTTTAAAAGTAAGATATTTCTTTACATATTTGTGTGTTTCACATTTAGAGCTAATCATGAAGCTATATATTACCATACAAAAAGAATTTAAGTCTAACATATATTAATAATTAAAGCCCCTGCTCTGGAATTCTAAGACTCTGACTTTTACCTTGACCTCCATAGATCCACAAAGAATAAATATAAAATTATCTTTATTTCTAAATTTTCCTACTTATTCACTACTTAACAATAGCAATTACTTAACTATGCATTTTTCTTCCAGTGACACAGAGCAATTTTAGTTTGCAAAAAAATTTAACATTTTCTGGGTTAAACTGAGACATATTTATAAGCAAAATGTTAAAATGGATATGTCTTTGTAAATGAAAAATGATCATGAAACATGTATTTGTAAACCAAGGAATAAGTACAGATAGCATTTAAATATACAGAAGTATCAGAGGTGATCAATCCTCCAACAGCCTAGAAAAGGCTAAAGAAAAAAGACAAGAGATTTGCATAATTTCAAAGTATATGGAGGGCCGAGAAGTCAGTGCCTCAGAGTTGGCAAAGACCAGGACTTCCTGAGCTAGCCACTATCTAACGGGTACAAAGCAATAATTGAAGGGAGCATTGGGTGACTTAGCGAGCAGTGGTAATCCTATGTCCATGCAGATCTTATGCTGATGAAGATTTTAGGTGGATGAAGGCAGTAAGGAGAGCATTCTTACAATAATCAGTGGGATGAGTTGAGCTGATAAGGAATTTGTCCCTCCCCAGGTGAAACCTTTCTCTTTCGTTATTATTACTCAGTTCTCAAAGAATCAGGATGTCTTCAACTGACGAAATCTTGCCCTTGAGTATCATAGTATCATGGGACCACTGAAGTCCTGGCTGTGACAGGAGGGAAAACAGAGTTATGTTTCTGCATGCCATGGCCAGCTTGTGGGCAAGGCTACATCTTATCCAGCTGTAGTCATACTTTAATTATAAAATGATTTTTCCCCAAAATTATGTGGAATGGCTCGGAGAAGTAGATATAACCTCTTTAAAACAGTGTATGCAATAAATTAAGAGCACTGGAGACCTAGTACAATACCAAAGAATACCAACATTTAGAAGTGGAATAGAGAAGTGGAAACCAGCAAAAGAGACTTCAAAGGAGTTGCCTATTGGGAAGTTTCTATTAAGGGTAAACCTTAGGGCTGAGTGCAATGAGTAATAAACAAGATAAGGATTTTCAACACTGCGATGAAAAATCTAGTTTTAAAAGAAATTAGGAGAGCTAGCTGAACACTAAAGTAAGAAACAGCTGAGCATGGTGGTGCATGCCTGTAATCCCAGCACTCAGGAGGCTGGGACAGGAGGATCACTGCAAGTTCTAGACCAGCTTGGGCTACATAGTAAGATCAAGGCCAGCCTGGACTGCATAGCAAGACACTGTCTCACAAACAAACAAAAACCTAAACTAGGAAACAAGGGCTGGGCATGGTGGCACACACTTGTGATCCCAGCACTCTGGAGCTTGAGGCAGGATCGCTTTGAGTTCAAGGCCAGACTGGGCTACATAGCAAGTCTCAAAACAAAATAAAACAAAACAATCCATCTTTTTGAAGATTCTTTTATCAATTTGTTTTCAGTGAAAATAAAAATGTTGCCGCTGGGCATGGTGGCACAGGTCTGCAACCCCACCACCCAGGAGGCTGAGGCAAGAGGGTCACCAGGAGTTTGAGGCCAGCCTGGAATACAGTGAGTTCAAGGCCACTCTGAGCTACATAGGGAGACCATGTCTCAAACCCCGCTCCCCCGCAAAAAATGAAGAAAGAAAATAAGTGTGTTGTTTAAATTATCAAAATGAGCCAGGTGTGGTGGCTCATGCCTGTAATCCCAGCACTTGGGAGGCTGAGGTAGGAGGATTGCCTTGGGTATGAGGCCAGCCTGAACTCCATAGGGAGACCCTGCATCAAAAAAAAAAAAAAATTTATAAAAATGTCTATATAATAACCACAACTACTTGCTTTATTAATTTCTTGGGGAACAAAATCAGTCAACCACTAGTCAAGCTGGGTCTAAATATAATCCATTATTGAATTTACTGATACTTTATTATTCATCAATTATTAAAGAGGACAAATTGTTAACTAAATAATTATGTTATACTTTTAATTAATTTGCTCTAAATATAATACTGTAATCCTTTTGGCTGACATTTTTAAAATAAAGTTTTAAATGACTCACTTTACTCTGATCTTTGGAAGGCGGTAAGAGTGGGAAGGGAAGGGAAGAAGGGCACTATATAAATCAAATGACACCCAAAAGTTTTTAAGCTTCCAGCAAAGGCTTTGTTCCTCACCAAGTTCTCTGAAGTACAGGGAGAAAGTGAACTCCTAGCCATAACAGAGTATTACAATAATGCTGTAGGAACAACTTGTCTCCATAGGGGAAGTTTTATTTTATGTCAAGATAAAGTAATTCCAGGTCTTTTATATTTCACAGTGGACTGATAACTTATACCGTTTTTAAGGGATTTCAGTTTCTACTATCTAAGGCATTTAATTACATTTACTTTTCCGCAATCATCAATCTCCTTTTGATGTATCTCTAATTTAAAAAGGATACCTTCAGTGGACCTCCAGTGACTTGGCCAGCATTCTAAGCGGAATATAAATGATTATATTTTTCTCATAAGACATATTACTTTACTACAAGTAATTTACTTTAAGGAAATAAGCAGGGCTCCATTGAGAATGAAGATGGTTGGAACTCAGACTTGGGGTGAGTATTTAGGATCCATTATGATTTGTTACATGCACCCACAGCATTTGATACTTCTTTTTTAACATATATATTTACAAGGTCATACTTACATGTGTGGAATATTATCTTTCTTCGCACATGATAGGAAGACCCATGAAAACAGGGTAGTTTCTATTTTTCCCACCAATATATATTGCAGCATCCAGTTCACTGAATTCCAGTGGAATGTAGTGAATGTGCAAAGCACTTTTATAGGAAAAGATAAGTAGAAAATATTGAGTTAGCATTATTTTCAAGTACTTCAGAAATCGATCCGTATTAGTCACTTGGTATCGTCTATGTAATGAAATTCCGTTAAAGGTATTTTTGAACAATTAATTGGTAATATCACATTTCAAGCACACCAACTTTCCCTGTTACCTTTTTTTTTTTCACAGAGGTTGGTTTCAGGTCAAGCTGACTTTCTCTAATGGCTAGGATAAAGTCCTTTTGCTGTTCTATTAAGAATATTTTATTAAATATTTTGTGTTTTATAATTTAGTTTATTAGAGTCTACCTGAAAATTTAGAACACTAGAAAAACGAAAACAAACCAAAATAAAAATTTCCTTGGCAGCAAATCCCTCAACCTGTTACACTGTAGTAGAAAACTTTTATTTTTGAGACAGGGTTTGCTAGGTAGTTCAGGCTGGCCTTGAACTCACTATGTAGCCCAGGCTGGCATTGAACTCACAGTGATCCTTCTGCCTCAGCCCGCTGAGTGCTGGGATTACACGTGTGAGCCACCTCGACCAGCCTAGAAAAATGAAAAAAAATTTTTTTCTTAACTTTTTCCCTTCACATAGTGTGAGTCATCCGAGAGAAAAAAGGGGTCATCTGTGATCCACAGGTTTAGTGTGGGCTCCTGAGAATTTGTGTATCTAACTAGTTCCCAGGTAAGGGTGATAGCACTAGTGTAATTATAACAGGCAGGGCTAAACTAAAGACCTGGATCTGAGAGCTCCAGCTCTCTGAATTTGTTCACTTACCCGCCCACTACCAAGAGTACAAGAAAAGCCCATAAAAATGCGAAGATGAATTATTTGCATTTCTTCCGAAGTGGGAAGGCAGCTAGCCCACCCCCTCAGAAAGCACAGAAGTGCTCCCTAAAAGGGTAGAACAAAAGCCAGGAAATATCCGTAGGTAGATTTAGCCAAGCTTTGGCCCAGAGGGCTGGAAGTGCTGAATTCTCCTTGGCTTCAGGGCTGGGCGGGAGAGGGTGGCAGTTTCTGCTCTCAGTTTGAAGAAGCTGAGGAAGCAGCTATCTCTAAAAAAAACACAAAAGTCTTAATTTTTAAAGATCCATCTTAACCCCTGTTACCTAAAGACCACACTTTGAAAACCACTAGTGTATTCAACACAGCAAAAAGGAACTTTCAAAGGTAGAATTTTTTCCCTTAGACAAGTGGATTTAACAAACTTTCTTTTCCCTGGGGCATACCCCCCCCCCCCCCATAGTGACCAAAGATACAGATGCAGCCCCAGGAAGTCCAGGTCCAGTTTCTTTTCTTTTTTTTTTTCTTTTGGTACCTGGGATAGAACTCTGGTCCTTGTGCTTGCCAGCAGGCGGTGAAACCACTGAGCTAAACCCCCCGGCCCCCAGGCCCAGTTTCTACCCAGTAAAGAGTAAATGGAAGATTGCTGGGAGCAATAAACCAAGCCTCCCAGGTCTATTACCTCAAAGTATTCCCCTTGCTGCTCCTCCCTGTAGAAGACCCTAATGCACTTGACAGGGTAAGATGGTGATTGGAGGCCAATAAGGCTCCTTCCTCTCCTCTGAGATAGCTTTGGAAAAATCCCTTTTCCATTTCACCAGAATAAATGGCCACCTTTGATTTACTCAGAGGTGAACAAATTATGGACTGGCCTAAGTGGCCAGTAACACTAGGAAATCGCTGCTGGAAGGGAATCTTACTAGTCTAGGTTTAATGTTAGCGACAAAGTGATGGGCAGACAGGATGAATTATCAAAAGGTGCTCTATAACATACATCAGGGAATAAGCATTACTAAATAGATTTGCAGGGTGTGATAACGCACACCTGTAATCCCAGCACTCAGGAGTCTGAAGCGGGAGGATCACACATTTGAGGCCAGCCTGGGCTACATAATGAGTTCAAGGTCAGCCTGAACTACATAGTGAGACCCTGCCTCGAAAAACAAAACATTAAACAATTTTTAAAAGACAGGAATGTAGCTCAGTGCAAAGGCCCAAGTTTCAAGCCCCAGTACCATGAGCAAGAGACTTTGCCTCATTACCCTTAGATCCTTGTTTTCAATTGCTTCTTCAGGAACAGTTTCACTTGTAACTAAAAGTCGGGGCGGGGGGTGGGTATCTTGAAGTTATTTTTGCTCATCCTAGTGTTACCAGGTTTGGGGGTGCTGGAGTCTCTTAGAGGTAGATTTTAGGTTTTTTCTGTCCAAAACAAAGAATTGGTCAAGGTGAGTGCAAAGGTAGCAAGATTCTACATTTATTAAAAGAAAGGGATCATGCTCTGCAAAGCAAGATCAGGCCAACTAAAGGTAAGCAAAGATAACAGGGTGGGCCGGAGAGAGTTAACAGTGGCGCTTGCTGGATGGAGGCTGTCTCTGCTGTTTCCCAGCTTCTCAGGCTGAGGTCAGGTCTAGGGCGTTCTCAAAAACCTGCCTCTGGAGAACTGAAGATAGCTCTGTCTGACAGTTTCTAAGAGCAGGACTTCAAGAAAAGTTCTGCAGGGGTCTTTGAACTTTATGACTAACAATTCAAATCTACTTCCCCAGCCAGTTTGCTGTCCTAATCTCCTACAGCACTGGTGTCCCTCGGATCCTCCCCTCCATTGCCTTTCTAGGGACTAAAGAGTTTAGCTGGCTGTGGTGATGCAAGCCCGTAATCCTAGCTTCTGGGAGGCTGAGACTGGAGTATCTCAATGAGACCAGGCTGGGCAACTGAGTGGCTTAGTGAAACTGATACGAGATGAAATATATGAAAAGATTGTATCTCCCAACCTGCCAGATGTCTGATACACCGAATTCAAGGCGTGTTCTTTTAAAAGCGAAGAATGAATTCTAGGAACAAGGGAGGTTAAAAGTAGGAAAATAGGGCCAGGGATTTAGATCAGTGGTTCCGGCGCTTGCCTCTCAAGCCCAAGGTCCCAAATTCGATACCCGGTACCAAAAAAAAGTAGGAAAATATTTATTGAGGGGGAAAGATATTGTTCCTGAGAAAGACAGGAGTGGATCCAAATGGGTTGTCGGGGATCCCATTATGTTACTTTTCTCTCGCTGTTGAGACAAAATACCCAACACCCAAAGTTAAAAGAGGAAAGGTTTATTTATTTTTTTAAATCCTTTTATTGGTACATTGTAGGTATACAACACAATTACATTTCTCATTGGGAACTTGTACCTTTACATGATGCATTTTGGTTCTTATTTTATCCCCATTCCTAGCCCACCCTTCCCTATTTACAAAGACTTTATTTCCATTTTTTCCATTTCTCATCATTTTTCGTTTCCCTTCTTTCCTTTCCCCTGCCCCTCCCACTACCCCTACCCTTTTGGACCTTTTCTGAGGAAAGGTTTATTTAGCTCAGTTTGTAGAGATTTCAGTCCTTAATTGGCTGGCTCCAAGGCAGCGTGGCACATGGCAGAGGGGCAACAGCTCATGGCAGCTGACAGGAGGTAGCGAAACAACAGAGGCCTTAATAGCATCTTTCTGCCTCTTTTATCTCATCCTGACTACAGAAATTAGGGCAGTGCCAAATCTATCAGTGTTCTGGTTTAGTAATCACATGCTCTTAATCCCAGTATCACACACTGTAGATTCAGCCCCCTCTGAAAAAGTCACCTATGAAGCATGGGGTGTGTGCACGCAGGCATCTAGACCCAAACCAATACAACCACTTTACAGGGAAGTTTGGTTTGTTTTGGTACCGGGGATCGAACTCGGGTCCTTCTGCTTGGGAGGCAGGCGGTGAAACCACTGAGCTAAATCCCTGGTCCTAAAGGGAAGTTTTATAGAGCAAAACTCATGTGGGTATAATGTGAGTTATAGCTATGATTAACCAATAAGGGTACAAGTATAGTCGCTGAGGTAATAGTGATCCAAAGGGGAAGCAAGTCATGTAGCAAGAGTTATGTGGAAGGAACAAAGAAGGACTCTGGTAGGTGATGGATCTGGGGGTCTGTCACCCGCTGAGGTGACTGATGCCTTTCTACACTTTGCTAGACCAAGAGTTGTCACTTATCCCTTGGTGAAGTATGTAGGCCTGGTCCTTTTGTCCCCACCAGTTGTAGGTGTTTTCACCTTTTGTCTTGACACTCTGGAGAGCTCAGCCCTGTCTACCTATTATATTTCTATCTAACTTAGTTGTCTATAATAAAACCATAAAATAGCTGGGGATTTAGCTCAGTGGCACCGTGCCTGTCTGCCAAGCACGAGGTCCTGAGTTCAATTCCTGGTACCAGAAAAATAAGTAAATAAAATAAGTTTAAAAAATGTAAAGATTCAGTAGTGTTCCAGATTCTGCATATTGTGGCAGAGAGCTGGTTTGATTTGGTAAGACTCGCAGAGGACACTGGGGCAGCAATAAGGTATAACACACAGTATTGCAAACAGGAATCACCTGAAGCACAACGTTAACCCTCAGATCAAACAAAATCAGACCTACGGAAGAGGCCTAGGAATCTTTGAATAATCGCCTCGGGTGATTTTTTTTCTGATTAGCAACTCTGGGAAATACTGATGAGACCTCTCAGTCCTTTTCTAATGACAGCAAACAGCCCTAAAAGTTATTTCTATGTATTCGCGAGATCACTGGTCACGAGAACATTTCTCAAGTCTTTTCTTAGAAATTTTGTTCGAACTGAGCTGAAATCAACTCGCACACGCTGAGCAGTGGGTGAAGTGTTTCTGCTTGCGTGTGCTTTGAGCTAAGGAACTCACCCTTCCCCACCCATTTCTCAATCGCCCTAGAACTTCCTCCTGCCTCACCTCTAGGCCAACCTGGGCCTCCGGTCTGCCCTGTGCCCCACTACATTTCTCCACTAGCACATCTGGTGCTTCCCCGGTTCACGACGCTTTGCTGGAAGAGTCAATTTTCCAGGGATTTTTACAGGCCGGCCAAAACAGTTTGTTCCGAAGAGCGACGTCGGGAGGGCTGGCAGCGGGCGGCGAGGTTTCCTGACGCTGCGCCACCACCCGTGACCTTGGGCGAGCCAGAGGCGTCAGGACGAAGCTCAGGCGGCCCCTGCAGAGGACGTGGGGCGGGGCGGGAGGCGAGGGCCCAGCACCCAAGGGCCCGGCCCCTCAACGGAGTCGGTCGAACCCTCCTAACTCCCGGGCGGAGGGGCTGGGGTACACCTGCCCGGGACTGGAGACAAAGCGTGAGAACTCGGACGGGGAAAAGCGGGTTTCAGCGAGAAAATCGGGAGGAGGGAAGCCGAGGGCGGACAATCGGGTTAAAAATAGCAACGCACTCTCCACAAGACTAGCCGGCTCCAGCTCCACCCAGGGGCCGGCCGCCCGGCTAGTGCCTGGGCTCCGCGAGACTTGGAAACGGCCAGCCGGACCCTCCTCCCGCAGCCAATCAGCATGGGCTGCAGGCGGGGCCTCGGACGCGGACGTCACTGCGCTGCCGCCGCAGCCCACGGGGTTTTCGCTGACGAAAGGCCCCGCCCCCGCCCCCTCTTCCCTCAGCCTGAGCGTTTGGGCCCAGCGCGCCTCAGTCGGCCGGAGCGCGGAGCGGTCTGCACCTCGACGAGAGGCTCGCTGGCTTCCGCCGGCCGCGCAGCTTCCCCGACGGCCGCAAGGGCGACGGAGAGCGCCATCAGCGGGTCCCCACGCTGCCCAGGCCTCGCCGCTCGCGCTCCGTCCGCCCTCTGACTCGGCTCAGCCGGCCGCTGCCGGAGGCGTGAGGCGACGACGGGCGAGCGCCGCGAGGAGCGTTAGCGGCCGCGGCCTCCGGTCCTCCCTCCGCCTCCTCCCCGCCCCCCCATTCCGGAGCCCGGCGCGTCCCTCCACGCTCGGTGCGGCTGCAGGAACAAAGGAGGACTCCTCGCGGGCAGCGGCGGCGCCACCTCCGCCTGAGGCCTGACCCGCTTCCGGCCCGCGGCGGCGGCTCCAGGGCACCCGGCTCGCCCTTCCCGCAGGCCTCGGCCCGGCCCCGACCGCAGCGCACCGGCGTCGCGCGCGAGCTCTGCGTGTGCATCCGGGCCCCGCAGGGTGAGTGGTGCGGGTCCCGGAGGGCGGGTCCGGGTGAGGCCCGGGCCGCCGCGGGCTTCCAGCGCAGGCCGAGCGGCCGCGGACGGCAGCGTCCAGGGGAGGGAGGGAGCCCTCCCAGGAAACACAAAGAAGGGGCGTCGTCCTGTCGGCGTGGCCCGGCGCCCCGCTTCTCGCGCGGCCGAGGACAATGCCCGCGTGCGGCCTCGCGCCACTCGGGTCCCGCAGGCCCTCGGCGCGGCCGGCCTGGGCAGCCCAAGCCCAGAAATGAAGGCCGAGGCGGCGGCCGCGCTCACTCCCCCCGAGGAGCCGTTCGCGTCGGTCTCGGCGCGGGGTGAGGGGCCCCGGGCCTGCGGAGCCGCCGTCGTTCTGCATGACTCAGTGGTTTTTGGAGAAGGCCCGGCTGGGCTTTTCTGAGCGAGGCCTTCGCTTGAAGGGGGTGAGGGGGACTTTTGCGACCCAAACTCGGTCTAGATCTGTGCAGCATGGAGCCGGGGCTTCTCTTTTCGTCGTGTTTTAGTTCCTCCCAGGATCCTTTTCAAGGAGGAAATGGAGCACCTTTTCCTTTGTTCCGTGTATTTAGGCTGGTAAACTTGAGGGTTTTTACTCTCTTTCCACGCATTCTGTTGAGCTGGTTTTAAGTGAGAGCTTTGGGCTATCTATTGATTGAGACCCTCCTAAGACTGTTCCTCGGAGATGTATTTGATAAAGTACTATATAGGTCACAGCTTTTAAATCTGAGGTTTAGATAATTTTCAGGCTTATACAGTGAAATTAAATTCTACTCTAAAGTAGGACTTGAGAACCTTCCTTAGTGAAAATATTGCAATTTTTTCAACTTTTTTTCTTAAAGTGTCCAAAAATTATGAAGGGTTTGCTGTAGTTACATATTTATTGACTCTCAGGCCCGATATTAAGTCTGGAAAGGAGCTTTAAAATCTCCCTTTGGCAGAAGGAACTGAGATCAGGAGAGTAAGGACTTGGCCAAGGTCACTGGCTTAATTAGTGGCAGATTAAGGCTAGAACCCGTGTCTCAACTCCCAGGTGAACTGTGAGCATTCTTGAGTTCTTACAACATTATGGGCACCTGAAACAACTATATTCCATAGGCACACAAACCTTTTATTGGGGAGGTGTTTTTTTAAGTTACCCGGATATTTTTAATTTAGGAGTTAGGAAAGGCCACAAAACTTTATTTTTAAAAAAATACATTTGGGCTATGCCTGGTAGAGACGATGGATAAATGCTTAAGTTTCTAACAACTTTAAAGGTAGTAAATAGTAGCTGTTTTCTTTAAAAATACAGAGGGAATGAAGGTACCTAAGTGTGAACGGTCCCCCTCCCTACATAATTAATTGCACCTAAATATAAGAAATCTTTATACTTTTCATGCTCTCTACTGTTTAATTCTTTTTTTATAAACAGCCTTGACCATATTTTTTAGCTTCACAAAAGACTATAGCTTGGTTTTGAGATTGTTCCCTAATCCTCCCTGCATTAGGAAAAAACTGGCATCCCTAATGCATTTTTTTACTTTGTTTTCTTATGTTAGATACAGAAATGCGGCATCTTTAGTTCTTGGGGTTGTGTAGGAGTTGGCAGGCTCAGATATAAATAGAAGCTGATTTCAGAGGCCCCTGTTGACTAGGCTTTATGTGAGAGCCTCCATCCAGCTCAGCCTGTCACATTGCAGCCTTGTGACAGGCTGAAGCGCCCTCCCATGTGATCTAAGCTTCTGAAAAATATTAAGTCAAGCTGTGCACACGTGATGGCATTTAAAAGCTGGCCGCGGAGCCCGAGGGTGGGGGGTGGGGGTGTCCCTAAAAGATAGAAGGCCGTGTAGAAGATTTTAATGTCCTGGTGTCTCTTGAGTTCAAAATTTATTTATCAGGAGTTGAAGGTACATGTTCTGAAAAGGAAAGACGGAATGTAAAAGTGGGTGAAATCATTAGATGAGGCCTCCCCTAATTTGTTTCCATTAAAATATTGTTTTGTTTAACTGAATTATTTTATGTGATCAAGTTGGTCTTAAATTTAGGAGGGTGCTTTCAGAGTAAAATGGCACTGAAAGTATAGCACGTGAGCAAGCTAATTCTTAAACTGTCTTCAAGGAGCGTTAACTTTTTTGTGTAGCGCAGATTAACATGTGCGGTGGGAATAATGCATAATTTATTACTTGACCTTTTTTTGCTTCTGTCATTCAGCATTTGAAAACCTCAACTAAAACTGTTTATTAAACTTCATAAGTGATGTTGAAATGTTTACACTACCCTGCTCCAAATGAGTCAGCTAAATTCCACTTACTATTTAAAGAGGCAGTGTCAACTAAATTAGTACTATTCTAAGTTGATGATTTTGGTCACACTACTTACTAGCTTCATTTGCTTGAAATACCATACTATTTGATTTACAAAGAGATTGCTGTCATTTAAGTGATGGGGTTGTCAATATTCTGGTCAAGTCAAAATTGGTTATTCTTCTTTCTCCATTTTTTAGTTTTATTTTTGGTACTGGGGATGGACTCAGGACCTTGCCTTTGCAAGGCAAGTGCCATGCCACTAAGCCCTTCTTTCTCCATTTTTATAATTTTAGTAAAGAGTTAATGCTTGATAAAACATGGTTTTAACTCACTGAGTGTATTCTAATATGTGGTAATTGGAAGCGAGCGGCCACAAGTTATATGGTACAGAATTTCCCTTTAATGAAATCCTATCAAATACTGCTTTTTATATAATTATCTAATCATCCTTGTGTGTATTCTCTTAGCCTGAAGAAAACTTACTGAGCACAACATTACTATATTTTCGCTAATTTTTAGCCATGGTTCTAGGAAAGCAGTTAGGCTCACTGTATAGTTTTCTGGTTACCTTGCATTAAATATTAACCATTACTAAAGGTTATGTACTCATTGCTTTACTGTATTAAATTTTAAGTTTTTATGAGAATAGTACTTGTTACAATTAATGGAGTATTTGGCTGAAAAATCTATGGTTAATTTGCTTTGTAGGTTTTTAGGCACTTGCTTTAAACAAATAGTTGCCTGTGCCTCAGTTGAATTGAAATTACTAATGAGGCCCAGATATGTCCAGGTATAGCTTTAAGAAAGCTTTCAGACTAAATCCAATACTCAGCCAATTTAAAAAATAAATATCAAGAGGTGATTATTGTATGTTGTCCCTTCATTTGGGAATTCCATTTAATGTTTTTAGCCAAGGAAGTAAAATATCAGTTTCCCAAATTGATTAAACCTAATACTGTCAGGGTAACCCTTTTGGAAATTGAAATCAGGATTAATAGAGTGCTTTCTTTTTGCTCCTAAAATGTTTCTTTTACAAAGGCAAAAAATATTCATAATTACCTCTACTTTGGTTAGTAATGGTGTTTAGAAATAACAGGTACCATTGTTGACTGTATTGTGCTCCTTTTATTTTGGTGGCATGCTAAAAATTTAATTTTGTTTTTGTTTATAGCAAACAAGAATGGCTCAGGAGACTAACCAGACCCCAGGGCCCATGCTATGTAGTACAGGATGTGGCTTTTATGGGAACCCTAGGACAAATGGAATGTGTTCTGTTTGCTACAAAGAACATCTTCAGAGACAGCAGAATAGTGGCAGAATGAGCCCAATGGGTAAGTTGTATCCAAGGAAAAACACACTTGAAGAACTGGTGGACAAAAATGCAGAACCAAGAATTGGTGCCTGAGACTGAGAATGCTGAAAGGCAAGGAAAAGACATAACAAGAGCTTAAAATTAAAGCATCAGCCCAGTACTTGACATGACCTCATCAGGAATATCTACAGGCATCTTCTAGCTTTTTCCATTTTTCCTTTTGGAGGTTTTGTATAATACTTGTATTCACTGGATATGACTTTAAATTTTGTGGGAATATTCAAGTAAATGCAGAATTGCAGCACAGTGAACATACTTAAATCACTAATTAAATGCAAGTATTGTTACTTTATTTAGTCAATGCTGAGTTTTTATAGTGTTGAATTGTTTCTTACAAATTCTTTTTTAAAATAGGGACAGCTAGTGGTTCCAACAGTCCTACCTCAGATTCTGCATCTGTACAGAGAGCAGACACTAGCTTAAACAACTGTGAAGGTGCTGCTGGTAGCACATCTGAAAAATCAAGGTAAGATTGAGCATTTCAAAGTTCTCTGATACTGTGGAGAGGAAATGAAGATGTCTGTGTTACTTATGTAATAATGAGGATGCCCTTGGCTTTGCATGCATTGCACAGTTAAGGATTTCAGTGTCCTTTAGTATCTGATTTTTAGGTCATACAGTGTGTTTTACAAAGTACTCTATAACCCCTTCAAGGAGTCTGTTGAAAAAGCTGGGTTTTTTTCCCTTATAATTGAAATTGTGAATTGTAGAGAGTGAGATTTTACAGACAGTTATAGTGCCACACACAAGGTGTTTTGTTTGGCACAGTTTCTCCTTTTGTCTTTAAATTATGGGCACAGCTAAAATTCCTAGTTAGATATAGTAAAACATGGTGACATATAAAATTTGCAGCCTTGAGTACATGAGTCATTTATCAGATTGCTTTCTTCTCAACTATTTATACTGGGCATCCAATATCTTTTTTAAAAATTTTGGTTACCTACCTTCATTTGATCATGTTGGAAATCATGTTATAAAAGTTGAACTGACAACTATCTCAAAAAGAAGTTCTCTTAATATCTTTGAAAATAATTGTTTGCTTGAACTCACATAGAAATGTGCCTGTGGCTGCCTTGCCTGTAACTCAGCAAATGACAGAAATGAGCATTTCAAGAGAGGACAAAATAACTACCCCGAAAACAGAGGCGTCAGAGCCAGGTATGCTTCTCATTTAATACCGGTTCAGTTCTGGATTTGGTAGTATGAGAAAGTTGATGGTGGGATTCTCTTCTTCCCATTGACCAAAGAGAAGGGAAAGCTATGAAAACAGGCAAAGAACTACTATCTGTAAAGTATCTTGATACTTAAAATAGTTTTGCTGTTTTACTCTATGCACATCTCCTCCATTACCCTCACACCTACAAATCAAAGTTTGTCATCTGGAGGCTGGGTGTTTTATGGATTTAATGAACTCAGACTTTGAGGCCATAAAGAAAAATTTTATAATCAAAACCAGTTCCATCTTGATTTGTCAGTGTTGTAGAAAACAAAATAAAAAACGTTTGAACACCAGAAGTGTAAGTGCAGGATCCCTATCATTTTGTAGGAGTTTAAAACTTCTGGAAGGGCATTTTGGTTTTTAATAGTGACTTTGAAGCTGTGCCTACAGCATAACCAAAAGTGCCCTAGTAGGTTGTAGGAATAGTGACTTGTTAGAATTAGCTATGTGCAGTTCATTCAAATCAATTTGTTCTTTCTTAGAGCAGTAACAGTGCAGTATAAAAATTGTGACAAAATAATGATTTGTAGGTCTGCTTTGGAGGCTTGCCTTTTTAACGGTGTAGCCAATTTTATGGTGCGTAGTCTCCAAGTTAAGGTCAAATCCTTTGGCCCTGAAATGGCAGGTGGATCTATGATATTTTAAAATGAGTTCCATTCTTTTGAAAAAATTGACCAAATTAGTGTCATTGTGATGTACTTGGTGTGTGTATGTTTTTTATATAAATTACCTCTGAAGCATAGCTTTGGGTTAGATAGGTAGCTGGTATCTACACTTGTTACTACTTGGTAGACATGTGCATTTTCTGTATCATCCCCTGCTGTAGGCCACCTTTTTGTATGTCTTGTTTTTGCATATGTGGGTAAAGAAATGAATGACACCACCACTCCTTAATCCTCCACATTCTCAATTATTTACCTTCATACCATCAGAAAAAATTGTATCAAGGGTATCATTAATAGCTTATTAGGGGGAAAGGTAGAACACTATTGTATGTCTAATACTAGGCTGTTGATCCCAGTGGGTACATTGCTAATGCAAATTAATGATAAATTCAGCTTGCTCTAGAAGTTTGGATATGCTAATAGCATTGATCTGCCTAGCGTTTTGTTCAGTCATTGAATTTAGGATTGTGTATAAATTTGCTCTTAAGGTTTGGAGTAATACTAAAATTTTAGAACTTAACAGTGTTTCAGATACATGGTTAGAAGTATATGTAAGTAGAAATATATTTTGATATTTTGTCTTGGACTTAATGGCTTTGTGTGTGTGTTGTTCATACAAAGTCTATTGAAGTCAAATATGAACTAAAACAACCTTTGAGGTTGGAGAAAAGGGTGGGACTTTTGTAGATTTTTCTCTTGCTGTTCAGAGTAAAGAAAAAATACAGTTGTGCTTTTAAAAATCCTGTTCTGTGTATGGAATCCTTAATCTTAACACATCAGAGCTTTACAAGCATAAGCTTTTCCAGACTGTCTACTATTTTTTTTTTTTTTTTTTTTTTTTTTGGAGAACAGAGTCTCACTAATCCTACTAGCCTTGAACTGGCAGTGTTACTCCTGCCTAAACCTCAAAGATAGTTTTTTAAATCTTCATAATTTTCTACCTATGACAGTGTTGTACATTTGTGAAAATGACAAAGTAATTACATCGAAACTTTTGAATCTAAAGTTATTTAGGGATGAGTGGCTTGGGCTTTGTCAAAATTTGCTGATTTCATTCAATCAAAATGACGCAGGACCTTCAGAGTTGATAGCTTTTATTATTTGAGAAGTAATGAATTTGAACTTTGTTGAGACATTGGTGTTTAGGAAATTACAACATGAAAGAACTAAGCATACAGTCAGTATCTGTTAGGTCTTTAAAACACAGAATTAGTATCACACACAGTAGCTGGTTAAGTCTGAGATGGAATTTCTTAAGTGTTCATTTCATAAAATTTAGAGGAACAAGCAGTATGGGTATTGGAAGGAAAGGAAGATTCTGTTTAAAAGTTCCTATTTGTAAAGCTTAAACTCCCTAAGTTTGGATAAGGTAATAGTGTTGTTGATCTTTGAATGTTCCTGTTTCTATTAGATGTGGGGGTGGGTTTTTTTTTCTTTGTTTTACTTAGATCATTGTCAGCCTGTGATCTCTGGGCAAGTTTCTAAATTTTTACCCTTACTTTTCAGTTGTTACTCAGCCCAGTCCATCAGTTTCTCAGCCCAGTACTTCTCAAAGTGAAGAAAAGGCTCCTGAGTTGCCTAAACCAAAGAAGAACAGATGTTTCATGTGTAGAAAGAAAGTTGGCCTTACAGGTATTACAAATGCATAAGACAATGTATATTTTAGTACTTGCACTTAATAAAGAGCTCTTGGTCTCTGTATAAAGGACTGGGCAGTCTCACATATTTTTATAAGGACTTGAATAAAAAGTTAATAGAGGGTAGAAAAGGGCAGAGTGAAATAGGGTAAGAGATTGTATTTTACTTTATCTCCTAATCTCATGGTTATTACTAATCTTACGCATGACGGTAAGCTAAACGTGAAATCTTACAGATATTTTCTACAGTAAGTCTCAGAATTTTGTGGTTTATTTTTATCTAGCTTTCCCTTGAAATATTACCCAGTTATCAAATGATGTGGCAGGGCTGTGTTTTGAATTGAAATTCAGCTTGACTCTAGAACCTGTATAAATTGTACCTTGTGTAATGTCTATGGGAGATGATGGAAAACACACGTGGTAGAATTAGCTGACAGGTAACCCATCTTATTGTTTGAACATGGTTTGGCCTACCAAGCACTTTCCATTTCATAGTCCCTACTTCCCTTAGAGGGTAGACTGAGCATAGTTATTTGAATTTCTCACCGTATCTCACAATTTAAAGTAATAGGCTTGATAAAGTATTGACAGTCATTTGTGTTATAAAGCCATGAAAATATGATTCTTTTTTTGTAGTCAGTAAGGCTCTCTTAATTACAAGTTCCCGAGTGACATGGCTTCCTCTTGTTTGTACAGGATTTGACTGCCGATGTGGAAATTTGTTTTGTGGACTTCACCGTTACTCTGACAAGCACAACTGTCCATATGATTACAAAGCAGAAGCTGCGGCAAAAATCAGAAAAGAAAACCCAGTTGTCGTGGCTGAAAAAATCCAGAGAATATAAATTAGTGCTTGTGAAGAGACTGAAACTTTGTTTTTATTTTAATATATCGTAGGAAAACATTAAAGAGCAGATGCATGGCCATTTTCCTTTGATGTTCTCCAGAGTTTTACTTTACACTTGTCTGTTTTATAATTGATATTTTAGGATGTTTGGGTGTTTGTTACAGGCAGAATTGGATAGATACAGCCCTACAAAATGTATATGCCCTCCCCTGAATAAAATTGAATGGAAATTGCACAGCAAATTGAAATAACACAGATAATAAGGGAAAAAATTTAGTTCCCACATGCCAAACAAATGAAATCTCTGCATGTTTGCAGCATATCTGCCTTTTGGGAATGTTATCAAGGTATAATCTTTGGCTAGTGTTATGTGCCTGTATTTTTTTTTTTTAATGGTACACCAGAAAAGGACTTGACTGGTAGTCTACTTCTACCATAGTTAACTTTTCACCCTCTTAATTTCCACATGTTCTTTGGAAGCAGGATGAAAGCTATAAAGAAGGATTGGACCTTCCTTTCTGTGAAACCAGTGTTTGGTGCCAAATGTAAGCCTGGTTAAATTGGTCTTCTAAAAGCTGTCAAATAAGACATTCTGTGAAAGGTTATATATCGCAACTGGTTATAAGTAAAACCATCAAGCCAACAACAGGGTCTTGAG
Organism: Heterocephalus glaber; assembly: GCF_000247695.1. Next base: position 620,527 of record NW_004624736.1, read on the forward strand.
ATAATCTTTGAAGCTTGTGCTGGCCTGCACCAGAAGATGTCTGCATTATTCTCATTAAAAATGTGTGTAGCACAGAACTGCACTAGGATTAATCACTTTACAAGAAGAAATTAAAACTGTTTTTGGTTTTCATATACAGCAGCTCTATTGAATAACATGCATCTGAATTTTTAAGTTGCAAAGGTATCTGAACAGTTAATTTTTCATGTGCATCTTTTGTTGAATGTTTTGGTTCAAGAAAGAATGCTCAAAGCTTTTTAAAGACTTCGGTTTTAATGTAATTGTACCCTTCTGCATGGAAAATCATAACCAACATGGCTGCAGTAGACTTCTTAGTGGTATCCAGCACCACTTGCAGAGGGCTGCTTTATCATATTAATTGTACTTGGGTGTAGGACTCTAGTGTTCTTGGGTGTATTGCATGGACTGCATTATCTACAGCATTGAACAATAACAACTAGAAAAGGCAGTATACTTCACTGATGCTTGTTTGGTAATATCACTTCTGTGTTATAATGGAAGGTTTCCTGTGATGTATGAAACTTGTGTTTTTTATATATAAATGAGTATAGTTAGTGTTGTGGTAATGCCTGTTTTCATCTATAAATAGTTAAGTATGTACACGAGGCACTACTTCTGATTTATTGCAGTGTTTGGTCCTAGTTCTTTTATTAAAGCATTCAGTTTTGGTTTCAATTTTATGTACCTTAGTTCCAAGTTAGATCTGCAGATGTGTACAGATAGTTCATATTTATGTATTGCACATAATCATGCTATTCAGCATTGATGCTATATTGTATTATGTAAATAATAAAAGCCATGTACAGAGGGAAACTTTATTTGTTCATTGGGTTTTTAAGGCTTAGAATCCTACAGAGTAGAAAATGTTTCATATTCAACTTCATAGTTGCATATGTAGACTGCATGGCTATGGTGTAAATTTTATTTTCCACTGGAGTCCTTGAACTCTTGTCAAGTAAACAACATGAATTTGAAACATTTTCAAGTATGGTACATGAAAGGTAGTTTGTTTTTGGAGAACTGAACAGGCATTTTCAGGATCAAATTCTCAAAGCATTACCTTTTTTCCATGTGCTTCAATCTATTCTATGATTAAAAACCCTGAAGAGGAAAATAGGCATAACTTTGTTTACAATGGGTCATTTTATTTTGAGACTTTGGCTCTAATAAGATGGGCCCATGGACTTTTTTGTAGGTGTTATGCCAAGTAATAAATTTAACAAGCTGACTTTGCCCCACAGGGCAACTGAAGCCAAGAGCAGAACCATTATTTCTTAAGGTTGGAGTGTGGGAGGAAAGTACTTAACTGGGTTCTTCATGTGCTGCTGCTTTTGCTTCCCAATGGAAGTGTTGGGGTTGAAGTTCGTGCACTAAAATGTGGGTGGTGTCCTCAATATCAAGGGTAGTAGTTAATAACAGCGGAATTGCAAATCAGTATTTTGAAAGGGAACTTAGTTTTTCAATTTTAAAATAAGACCATTAGTGCCATCTCTGTCACCAAAAATTTGATAAATTTAAATCTAGCTTAAAAGTTTGGGAATAAGTACTAAGACAAATGAGACAGCCCTGAAGCTCCTTCAGTTTATGGATGTTTCCATGATAACTACTAGAAAAGGGGCTTTGATTAGCAGGAATGTGTGAGAGATAGCAGGAGGGGAGAGGGGTCAGAGTGTGAAGCCTTCTAAGAAGATTGAAGTCTACCCAGACGAGTCATACCTGCATGTTTCCTCAGTTCTGATTGAAGGCTTTAACTTTGTAATGTATGCTGAGGTTTTAAGCATTTTAATACTATACTGTTTCTCATAAATCTTAGCAGCTCTCCACCTAAAAAGGTTCCCTGGGACCGGCCAGGAGTCAATTTAGCTGTATGACTAGACTTACTTTTTTCAAGTCTAATCTTAAAGTGAGCCTGCTCTGTAAAGCCAGGGTCTTAGGTTTGACCTGGTGTGGTCTTCCCACAGAATGGATTAGTTTGCAAAGGAAAGGTATGTGTTTTAATGGTGTAGTGACTGGGGTCATGAACATTAGAACTAGGATATTAGAGGGCAGATTATTTTAGGTTGGCCTGGGCTGCTTGTTAAATGAGGATTTTAACTGTTCAGGAATGTGAAAACAGCACTTGAAACTGCCTAGCATGTAGCACTTGCTAATTTTTTTTTTTTTTTTTTGGAGATAGGGTCTCTAGGTGAATCTGGTCTTGACCTTCACTGTGTACCTCTTGAACTTGTGGTGATCCTCTTGCCTCTGCTTGCTGAATGTTGGGACTACAGGTGTGTGCCACCACTCCCAGCTCTTGATAATCGTAAAATAATGATTTCTATAACTAGGAAAGAAAACAATTTAAGGAAATTGGTTACTTCAAGTTCTGAGGTGAAAAGATTAAATTTGTGACTTAAGCCTTAAGTAATTGGAGTCCTTTTAACTAGTCTTTGCAGATGTTCTCACATTAAATGAAGTTCCTAGCAAGCAATTAAAGTTGGGCAAACATCTACTTAATAGCAATAATAATAGTAAGCATACTGCTGTTGTTATTTTTTGGTAGCTAATACATTCATGTGCTTCCAAAATGAGTTTAGTGTGCATTAAGCACAGCTGCCTCATCTTAACACCCACTATTCTAAAGGCACACATATTTTCAGTCAATGTCAGGTTAGAAAGGCTATTTGGTCTCTTCCACTTTGTGTAAATGTTTGAATATATACAAAAACTTAAGGTTTGACACTTGTCTTTATATAAAATTTGTACAGTTTTTGTCCATAGTATTAGATTGTAATTTTTGGAGAGAGTAATAGGTTGCTGACTTAACAAAAAGTATGTATCCTTAAGTTCTCTAAAACTGTATGTGGACTAGGCAGCAGGCTTTTAATGAAACTTGAAAATTTACAAAGCAATTCTGCATGTTTGTACTTTTAAAAAGAACTGAATGTGTGGGGCCCTATAGAAAAGTATCAATACAGCTGTTTTCACACATGCTGGTTTTCAGTTTATGTAAAAGGAAAGCACTGTTTTCTCTTCCAGAGTGTATTTTTCTTAGTCGTACAAGTAAGTTAAATAATTATTGCCATAATTGTAAATTCATTCTGTTTACAACTGCTAAGTGCTACTTACAGTATGGGTGCCAATGTTGCTAAGTCACACTGCACACGGAATACTTAACTCATTAACAGTAAATTGAAGGGAATTATAGTAATTGAATAGTGTTAATATTTTTCTTGATTTTGATTGTCTTCACAGAACCTCAGATTGTATATATCTGAAATGATTGGTAATGTATCAAGCTGTTCAGGAGTTGAGGTAATCGTCAGTCAAACTCAGATAGGAAATCTTTCTAGCATTCTCACGTTTCAGTTGAGTGTAGGAATTGAGTGTAGGAACTGTTAAATAGCATTTACTTAAGAACTTACCCTTTGGAGTTCAGGCATCAGCCAGAAAAAATGTAAACTAGCCTGCATGAGTTCGACTTAAACTCTAGTGTCTCAGTAAATTTTTCAGACATCCTGTGTGTATATCCATGGCAAATTTTTAACTTAGCTTGTCCTGGCCACGAAACTTAATCTTGTCCTCTTTCCACTTCACTAAGAATATGTTCAGACATCTAAATTGCAATACCACATAATGATTGAGGTGTTGGTTGGTTTTTGAGGCAGGGTCTCACTATGCAGTTCAGGTTGTCCTTGAACTCCTGTATATATAGCCCAAGCTGGCCTCAAACTCAGCAATCCTGCCTCAGCCTCCCAAGTGCTGGGATTAAAGCTGTTTATTACCACACCCAGCTAAGATTTTGAGTTTTTATTATATGGTATACAGCCGCTCGTAAATAGAACCCCAAGCATTTTTCTTTTTTTCTATATCCAACCTTAGAAACACTTTACTTGTAATGTTTCCTAAGGAGCTACCCTGTGGTAAAAGCCTTTAACTACATACTAAAAACAACTGACCTTAATTTTTCTTAGTACATGTTTGCAATACAATAAGGAATCGGTATATGGACATAACACATCTAATTCTTTTTCCCTCCACTCCCCCTTTATGCCAGCATCAGATTCATTTTGTTGTTAAGTCCTTATAAAGTTTATACATACAGATTAAGAACCAGATTAATAGGGTTAAAAACATAAAGACAGTAACTTCTAATGTTGGAGTTTTGTACTATTTTTTACTATTACAGAAATCATCCCACAGTAAAAACCTGTAATACTTAAAACCAGATTAATAGGGCTAAAAACATAAAGACAATGACTTCTAATGTTGGAGTTTTGTACTATTTTTTACTATTACAAAAATCATCCCACAGTAAAAACCTGTAATACTTAAATAAGAATGGGTAATCTGAGGCCAGGGATTTAGCTCAGTGGTTCCACCGCCTCCCTCCCTGCCTTGCAAGCACAAGGTCCTTTATCTGAATTTAAACATCTGCTAAAATGAACTACATTTAAATAAGCTTTAGTTTTAGCTAGATTTAGATTATTTGGTTGGCATGTCAATTAGATTGTTTTATCATTGGCTAGATTACATTACATGAAAGATACTGACTTCAGAGGATTTTTTTAATACTTTATTTTACTGGTACATGTTTGCAATACGTAAATTTCTCCTAAGGAGTTAGTACTTACACGTAGAACATCTTCTTTTGTTTTTCATCTCTTCCCCCTTCAGAGGTTTAATAGATAAAACAATGTTACTTGTTCAAAGTAAATTCAATCCACAAGCATCAAAATATAATGCATTCATATTCAGACATGACCTTTTTAGCATTCAGATGATAGGCATGTTTATGAGTCTTAAAAGTAATGGTTCTATTTTTTAAAAATAAATTTTATTGATACAATTTATGCATAATGATCACACTAATCAAAGGGCATTTGTTCCTTTGCATGATGTAGCCCAATTCCTTTTTCTCTTATTACCCTTGCCTCCCTTCAGCCTCCCCCCATTTCATATTATCTGTTATACATTTTGGTCCTTATTTACCCTTTCAGTTTCTCACACTAGAGTGCAATATTTACACGTGTCTGATTTATTTCACTTGAGTATAGTCTCAAGTAGCATCCATTTAGCTATAAATATCTCAAGTTTATCTTTCTTTATGGCTGAGTAGTATTCCATTGTAGAAAAACATCTTTTTTAATCCATGAGCTGATGGGCATTTGGGTTGTTTCCAAGATTTAGCTATTACAAACTGTCACTATAAACATGGGTGCACATCTATCGTGGTATGATGCTTGTAATTCTTTTGGGAAGATACCCAGCAGGGGAATAGCTGGGTCAAGTGGGACCTCTAATCCTAATTTTTTCTTTTTTCCTTCGGTACTGGTGATTGAACTCAGGAATTTGCATTTGTAGGGCACGCTCTGTGCCATTGAGCTAAATCCCTGGCCTTCTAATCCTAATTTTTGAGAAATCATACTGATTTCCACAATGGTTGGGCCAGTCTGCACTCCCACCAACAGTGGGGCAGGGTTCCTTTTTCCCTACAGCCTCACCAGCATTTGTTGGTTGATTTCATGATCCACTCTTTCTGGAATGAGAAGGAATCTTAGCGTCATTTTCATTTGCATCTCTCAGATGACCAAGGATGTTGAAAATTTTTTCATATATTTGCTGTTTCTACTTCACCTGAGAAGTGTCTATTCATTTCAGATGCCCAATTTCAGACTGGGTCTTTAAATTTGAGGGGTCTGATTTTTTTCAATTCTTTGTATGTTCAGTTCTTTGTATGTTTTATCTGAGGGGCTACTGACTAAAATTTCCCACTCTCTGGGTTCTCTTCACTCTTGGCGATTTCTTTTGCTGTGCAAAAACTTTTTAATGAGATCCCAGTTGTTGATTCTTTGCATTATTTCCCATGCAGAAGAAGAAAATGCATTTAAAGTGGATTAAAAAGCTGGCTTCAGTGGCACACATGTATGATCCCAGCACTCAGGAGGCTGAGGCAGGAGGATCACCTTGAATTCAAGGCCAGCCTGGACTTCATAGCAAGACCCTGTCTCAAAAACTGAACAAAAATAAAGTGTGTTTAAACAAAACCTAGAAATAGTGTGAATTTGCTCCTAGAAGTCATTGAGAAAATGTGAAAGGTACAACACTCCAGTATTGCAAACAGTTTATTTCATTTGTACGTTTTTGGGGTTTTTTTGGTACCCGGGATCAAACTCAGGACCTTGAGCTTGCGAGGCAGGTGCCAGCAGTCATTTGCACTTTTTAATAATAACTGTTAAATTCCTTGAGAAGTTGGTAATGTGTGGCCACTCCTAGTTGGCTTTGAGATGATCCAGATATGTATACATGGCTTTTATAAAACAACCACAAAATAGTTACCCTAAGAACGTAAAATGCAGATCAGTTAGAAAGCACCCCCCTTTCTCCAGGCTGGAAATGTTATGAATGCTTCATAGGTAATTTTCAACTTTATAGTACAGTTAGTTGTATAGCAGTGCACACATTTGTAAAGCTGAGAATCAATAGCTGCATCTTATAGACTGGATGTATGTATGATACTGAGGAGAAACCAAATTCAGCTGGCCTGTAGTTCACAAGGGGATTTTTGTGGCCTGAATCTGTGGGAGGCTGGGCCTTCAGGAAGCCTGAGGGAGATGCTCAGGGTCCAGGGGAAGAATATGAGAAGAGCAGGCAGATTCTTGTATGTATCTGACTGAGCCTCTACCTCTGCCCTGATGAGCCATGTGTGAGGAGAGCTAAGTGACACACAGGGTTTCTGCTCTCATGGAGACTGAGAACTAGTACAGTGGATGAGAATAATCTTTTGAATTGCCAACTTGGCCATGTTAATTCCAGAACGGAGAAAGTAAAACTTTGTTGTTTTGGTACCGGGGATCGTACTGAGGACCTTGTGTTTGCGAGGCAGGTGTGGGCTACTGAGCTAAATCCCTGGCCCAAAGTAAAACTTGAGTTTTATGAGAATGGGTGTTCAAAATCAATGCTGGGTATCATTAGGCATAAATCATTACTCCTTCCAGGGATGGCATGCCTTACAAAATTTGTAACTTCTACGTGGAGAGCAGATTTTCCATTCTAGCAAAAGAAATGAAGTAGATAGTGGTCAGATACTGGCTTTTAAAGTATGTACTAAAAAATTATGCGAGTCTGGAAAAGTTAACCTTGAACATCTGACTACCTTCCATTATACAGAATTTAAGGATTAAAGTGATGATGTATGTAATACATTTAGCAGCAGTAAGCACATTTTGGGAGCTTGATGTAGTGTAGATGTTTCCACATCACCCTTACAGCCAATAACCTCTGCAAAAGGTTTTATTTGAAGATGTATAAGAAGCCAGATTCTGATCTGCAGTGTAACAATCAGTGTTTTGTGATGAACTGAAATTCATTTGGTGGAATAGAAATACAATCCCACCACTATGTTTTCTGCAATGCTTGTCATTCTTAAACTGGAATCCATAAATCCCTGAGATCGCCTGTGAAACTTGTAGTCTGTGTTTGTTGGTAGACTTTTCAAAGAGATCCACATCTCAAAGAAGACCTAGGATCTAAATTACTTTCTTATGAAGATATTCAAGTACATTAAAAAAGAAGTAGATGTTACACAGCCAAGAATACAAGTCTGCCTTGTTTCTCTGAAGTAATATTGAAGAAAAGTTGCACCTTTGTACTCCTGTTCGAAGCAGGTAATGGTGGTTCCCTGGACTGAAGCAGGAAATGAACTGATGAGGAATAAACAGTCCTCTGGTTGGTCCTTTTAAAAATAAGCTTGTCTTGACATTTTAGTTTGCTTTTTCCTGCTGTCCCTCCTCTGCTGCTCTCACACAGACTGGAGTTTCAAAACATCCTGCTTTGCCAGTCCGAATGTTTTCTCAGCCTGGTGAACTGTCAAGGTACTCTTCTGTGTAAGCACAGAATCCAAACCATCACTATACTGTGAAAGTCAGGCTGCGTCGACTCAGGACAAATGCACTTTACCACTGAGAAATCTCTTCTATTTTACACTGTCTCAGGAACTCAGATCCCAGACTGCTGTTGCTGGAGGGATATCTTAGAATCAGTCTTTGAAACTCTTCTAATCTTTCTAATCCCCCCTGATCCAGACACTGAAAATTGATGAGGTTTGCTTAAATCATGCCTAAGAGCGGAAAGGTAGCCTAAATCTTTTAGCAAGGCCATTCTCAGAGTGGTGGATCACCAAAGTTATCTCACACACACACACACACACACACACACACACACACACACATCTTAGTTCATTCCCACCAATGAGAGTATATGAGAGAATCTATATTTTTTAGAGTTTTGCCTTGCACAATTCTATTAATAAACCAGGTTCAGAAAACACTGTTTTAGAATATAATTATTCTCTCCCACAAAGTAGGCCCACATAATAAAAAAAGGCTAGTTTGGACAGTTTAGTTTACAATACTTGAACTGTGTGTCTAGTTATTATCACCATTTCAAAGCACGGGTATACATGGTCTCATGTATACATGGAACCCCATTAAGAGTATTTTACAAAATGCTGACATAATTCCAAACTTACTTTGATTTTATTTCTCACACTCAGACATTTCACCTGGAAAATTCTGAAAAGTAACCACTGAATCCCTTTGTTCCTTGGAAGTAACAATAATAATAATAAAAAAATAATATTCCACCCACTTATTTGTTGGTACCCATTTATTTATTTGTATTTTATTTAGTTTTTTGAGACAGGGTCTCAGTGTGTAGCCCAGGCTGACCTCAAACTCTTGCCTCAGCCTTTGGAGTGCTGGGATTATATAGGCCAGCACTACCACTTCCAGCTGATCCCCTTTTAAGTACCAGCCCTGAAGGTAAGCAATTTAAAATTTTAGTCACATTTAAAACTTTAGTGACACATTTAGTCACACTCTGAAGAAGAAAAGATTGTACAAAGAATTGTTTTTCATTGTATGAGTTATCTAGAAAAATTGAGCAAGAACCTAGGACAAAGGAATCAAAGGGTTCCCAGCATAGCCACTATCAGGTATCCTTGGTACCAAGGTAAGAGATTAGGGCATGACCGAAGCTGGCCGGGGAAGTAGATGTGACCTGTTAACTGCAAGATCTAGACACAAGCGCAGAACAGTTCCCAAACCCCTGCATATGGACTTTTCATGAGAACCCAGGCATCTTTTCAATTGGATGGCCTAGACGGAGGCGTGAGATCCCAGCACCACCTCAAAGAACCCATATGTAGAAGTTCTTGTGGGTTTCCTCAAGATTTGGACAGCATAAAAGGACACATCAACACCACGGAGGCTTTCCTATCATACCTTTCCATGATAGCCCACACTGTAATTTTATCTTTTGCTCTTATCCTCATTTTCTCTTTACTCAGCCCAAGCTCACTCTGCAGACCCAGTTTCTCTCCCACTCTTTGCTTTTACTTTCTCAAATAAACTTTGCCACTGCTTTTTGCTTGTTTCGTTCAATTCTTTGTTCCAGACGAGAAGAACCTGTAATCTAACTCCAGAAGGAGAAGCCAGCAACCTGAACCCAGTAACATTTGGTTAGTCACTTTTTAGAAGCAAGCTACCCAATAACAGCACAACTTCAGAAATCTTGTCCAAAAGCATCTTCAGAACAGCAGAAACTCATTTAAATGTAAGTACATAATCAAAAGATAGATATAAATAAATAGTTACCACTGAGATCTTGCTTCATTTCTCTAAAGGAAACCCAGAGCCACATGAGCATATACTAAAAAATACAGAAGAATTATTGGAATGGCTTTTTGGTCCCAAAAGATACGGAATAGACAGAGCCATTTAGCAAAGTGTGCTCATGATCTTCCCAGGTGCATGGCAAAGGCACCAGGATTTAGTTCATTATTTAATCCACTGATGAATTCATAGCTGGATGAGCTATTAGAAGGTGGGTTGAAGGCCATGAGCAGTGTGACCTTGGGGACTATATTTTGTCTACAACCTCTCTACCTCTGTCTCCCCCCCACCTTTCTCTCATTCTGCCACCCACTTTCTGTGACTGTCATTAGTCTCTGCTTCACTGCAGGCTTCGAAACAATGGAGCCAGGCAACTGGGAGGCAAAATATATCTCTCCTTATTGAAGTTGATTTTCTTAGGTGTTTCTGTCAAAGTAACAGAAAGTTGACTAACACAACACTGGTATTCCAAGTTGGAAATCCCATCCCAAACACAAAACCAACTGTTTTGTTTTTTGTTATCAAAAAGCAACCTGTACCATGAACTTTTTTTTAAATTCACCCTATTTTCCGGATGTAAAAGGATTTCCAAAAAGTATCAACACTTTTAGCTTGTACAACATTCTAAAATATAAAGGTTTTAACAAACAGAAAATATCAGTCATCTTTCCCTTATGACTTCAAGATAAACAAAAGGATGCTTCCTGTACTATAGTTTGCATAGTGCCAGTCATATACTTAATGTCTCAAAAGGTTGCAGTGAAGCAATAGGTGGTTATTGAATTGGATAGTTTGACTGTTGGAGAAAGAATAAAAAGTAAAATATGATCTTTGACATTATGTACATTCTCTGTTGAGATTGGAGGTTCTAAAAGACAAGAATTTTTTTTCATAGTAGAATTCAAATATATGTATTTACATCTTTTGGCTGACTAGTTTGTAATCTCTTGCACCATCTATGTATCACCAATGCCTGGCAGTACTTCACACAAAAGTAGAAACCTAATGAGGATACCTCTCCCTTAAAGATCAGATTCATTCTAGGTGAAGTGTGCAAGTTTCCTAGACCTATCCTAACAAATTACTATAAACCTGGCCCCTTAAAACTGAATAAAAACTGAAGTTTATTCTCTCACGGTTGTGAAAGCTAGAAATCTAGAACTGAGGTGTTAGCAGGATTCATTTCTTCTGGAGGCTCTGAGGAGCAATCTGTTCCATGCCTTTCTCCTAATTTCTAGTAGCTGCATCCCCCCACCCCACCCCCCGCCCAGCTTCTAGCTGTAACACTTCACTCTGCCCCGTCTTCACGGCCATCTTTCTGAGTGTCTGTGCATTTCTGGATTCAAAACTCCCTTTTCTTTCTCTTCTTAAGACAACAGTTCTACACAGTGAGTTCCAGACCAGAACTACATAGTGAGATCCTGTCTCAAAACAAAAACAAGAAAACAAAACAACAGTGAATATTTTATGCCAGGTGTGGTGGCACATGTCTGTAATCCCAGCACTGGGGAGGCTGAGGCAGGAGGATCACCATGAGTTCAAGGTCAACCTGGGCTACACAGTGAGTTCAAGGTCAGCCTGAACTGCATAGCGAGACCCTGTCTCAAAAATAAAAATTAAAAAAAAAAAAAAGACAACAGTTATTGGATGCAGAGCAGACCACCCTAAGCCAGTATGCCCTCATCTTACCTTTATTTCATCTGCAAACACCCTATTTCCATAGAAGGTCACATGCTGAGGTACTGAAGGTTAGGACTTAAAGGTCTCCTTTTGGGAGACAATTTAGCCAATTGCATAACCGATACAAGGACTAGAATGAATGAACAGAGTCTTGTTTTAACCTTATAAATATGATGCCAAAAGAACAACTGTTTTGGCTGTAGTCCAAGTATCTTTTTACATGAGTTTCAGTTATGCAAACTTTATTAACAGTATTAGCCACAGGTGAAAGCTATATCAATGTGAACCATTTCCTTGATATGACAGATTCAATATGATACGACAGAAACAATAGCTCTTGGAAGTTCCATGATGACTAGGAAAACATTTAGTATCCCATGGTTGTTAAGAAATATTACCATTTGTTTTGAATGTTGATACATACAAGAAAAGATTTGGAGAAAAATAATGTCTGGATACTTAGCAAAAATAATACTAAGCACTCAGTATAAAGATTCTGTCCTTGACCAAACACTAGTCAGCCCCTCTGAGCTCTTGTTCATCTAGGCCCTGTCTCTGGCCTGTTCTATAGAGCCTCCTTTCAGTGAGAATCCTGTAGGCTATACTTTAGCCATGACCCCCATCCTCAGTATCTGAGCAAATGCCTCATCACCCTTCACCTCCCAGATGATGTCTGATCAAACCCGGCTTGCCTTCAGCAGGGATCCTGTTATGGGGGAAAGCCAAGATCTTTCCTTCCCTCTGCTTTTTCCCATTACTAATCTTTCCTCCCATTTCTTCTTCCATCCCATGACCAAAGTCCTACGTTTCCTTGTCATGTTCCTAGAAGTAGCTCCTATACCTATCACAATAGTCCTGAGTAAAGTTGCCTTACCATTTTGACACATGCTATGTATAATTTTTTCTCTATGACCACTTCCATTCGTCTTCCCCAGCACATGGGGAAATAATTCCATGGCTTTCTTACAGCCAGCCAGCTGTATGTCAGAATCTAACCAGTGAACTGCAGGTGGAACAAATGTAAGACACTTACAAGTTTTGCCCTAGAAGACTTTCTGATTGAGCCTCCTTTCTTTTATTTCCCTTCTAGAGTGACTGTGGGACCACTTTTTCCAGTGGTCCAGTTACCAGACGGAGGATGGCTACCTGACCATGCCACAGGTGACATGAGTGATGGATGAGCTTCTGCTTGTGTTAGTACCTCGTGGCCCAGCTCACTAATGCAGGTGATGATGGATTGACCAAGTTTATAGCATCATTTAACTATAAGAAAGCAGAGTTTTTTGTATTGTTTTCACCATGGAACTCTGCAAGCAAATTTCAAAGTTTATATGAGAAAACAGATGTGCAAAAGTAACCAAAACAAATTTGAAAAGAGGTATCTATCTATGATGTTCAGTATCTCATTGATTCTGGAAGCTTGGACGTCCAACACTGTGGTGCCAGCATCTATTCAGCATCTGCTCAGCATGTGGCAAAGGCCTTCTTGCTGCACTGTAACATGGTGGAGGATACCACATGGTGAGGCAGAGAAGGTAGTTGAGTGTAAAGTCTCTGGTATCAAAGACTGACTGTAACATATTCATCTTTCTATTCCCCAGCCTTTTTTCACAGCACGTGACTCACTGCAACGTCTGTTTTTCTTTAAATCAGCAATTGATCTTCAAAAATCACTGAAAGTGTTTTCAGCCTACTTCTAATACTACTAATCCTACTTCTATTAAGAAATCAATATTTAAGATCTTATTTGTTTAACTACTTCAAAGAAAAAAATCAGGAGCAACAACAAAAACAAAAGGTGTGCCCCTCCCATATGTTAAACTCTGTCTTGTTAAACAGGCAGAACTTTATTTACGTTAGAGGAAAAGGTGACTATGCCTGCCAAACCTGGGACACTAGCTGATAAATTTAGCCAAATACCCTGCACTAGCTGTCAGTGAATTACTGGTTATTTCATTTATAAGAAGTTTATCAGTATAGAGAAAAAACTTATCCAGACAAAACCTCATCAGTCCATGTAAATATTCTCACAAGAGGGAAAGGCCTCAGTCACACTTGGCCTCATCCAGAGCAGGGCCCATCTGCGGACTAGCCAGACTTGGCATGAAGTAGGAGAGTTCACCAAGATGGACTTTAAAAGCTCCACCTCCAGTCGTGACAGTTACAACAGCTGGAAGAGGAGGTCTGTGGACTGCGAAACTGGGGGACCCCTAAGCAAATGACTAGAGTTATAACTGACAGATCAGAACAGCCTGCTCAGATAAGCTAAAACTAAGCCAGTGACAAAAATTTTGGAAATGACAATAAATGGAAACCTCTATCCATACAGGTCAACACAATTGTTACTCGAGCCCACCAGGAATTGATACATTTAACAAATGATTGTTTTATATGCCTTTTACCTTTCAAAGGCTTTGATAAATGGTAGATAAAAAGAAAACCTTATTTCCAAATTCTTGAAATGAAAACACTTCACATTCATTGTGTGTATATGTATTTTTTTTCCTTGCAGTTCTGGGAATTAAACCCAGAGCCGCATACATATTGAGCATAGTATAAATGTTTTTAATTGACACATAGTAATTGTAGATATTTATTGGATATAGTGTGACATTTTGATAAATGTATACATGTGTAATTATCAGATGAGAGTAACTGGCATATCCATCACCTCAGTCACGTATCACTTCTTTATGTTGGGAACATTCAAATTCCTCCTTTTTAGCTATTTTGAAAAATGCAATTGATGTCAATCATGGTTATCCCACTGTGGTACAGAACATTAGTAGTTATTCCTCCCATCCAAGTGCACCCCTGTACCTGATAACCATCCTCTCCCCATCCTTTTCCAGCAGAAGACACTTTGTTAGAGCTCAAATCTTCCAAAGCCTATGGTGGGAATAGTTCATGTTTGTTAAGCATAACAACAATGTGGCAGAGATTTCAAAGACTGAGCTCCAGCTGCAATGAAAGTTTGCCAAATCCTTTAGAAAAGGACAAAACAATTCTTGTGCTGATTTCAGCTCATTCTTATCCAGCAACCCACTCCCAACATCTTATTTTTTTTAATCGAGTAAACTCAGTTGTTGATATTAAATCAACTTAATTTTTTTCTAAGGATTCTGTAACTCAGAATTCTTTTTCTATTTAGACAGATTTATGAGGTACTTAAACTTTAGCTTTAATAACATTTTGCTAAGTGTGTACAGAGATTTAAAAAATTAATTTGCATGCCTCTGGCATTTAAAAGTAATATTATTAGAATTAGGAAATTTCAGAGGGTAAATGGGAGTGGGGATGAAAATAATGTGACTCAGTAGGTGGAGGGTGAGGACCCTTTCAAGGCTTATCCAGCATGTCTGGAATCCTCTAGAAATAATAGAGAATCTTATCAGACAGAAATATTTTGGTCAGTATTCAAGAATTATTTTTACTAGAAATCTAAATTTTAATTTCATGTTTGGTTAAAAATTTTAGTTCCCTTGTCTCACTTCTTATAAATTACTTAAGCATAATCTTATGAAAGTAGAGAGTATTTTTCTCCTTTTCAGGATGATTAGAAAATAAATGGTTCCTTATTATTTAATTTGATTCAATCATCCCATAATGCACTCCTATATGAAAGCATCACACTCTGTCCCATAAATATGTACAATTAATTACTGTTTGTCATTAAAAATAAAGTGAAATTTTCAAAAGAATTTTTAAAAGAAAGGGAAAGAAATGGTGAGATTAAGGAGTGAGACAGGAACTCTGGGAAGCCACAGGCTGCATCCATGGGTGTCATGGAGCAGCTGGCACCAAGCACTTTAGCTCTGGGATCCTGTTTCTCTCACCGGCAAAATGAAAGTCCTGATTTTAGAGAGTATTCAGAATCTTTCCAGCTTTAACATTTTGGGATTAAAGAAGAGGACAAGAACTCCTATTTAATAATTCTTAAATAAAAGGAATTAGAATTCAAGGGGTGTGGCCACTGAACTCTCTCCTGCAAAGCTCTTTTTCATTTTGCTTGGGCATTTAGGTATCTTGGGTGTCCCCATGCAGCATTCTTCCTCATCACCAATGTCTTTGTTCCAACTTTCCCACACTATCTACCAGCAAGGGTCGTTTATTTTGCTTCAGACTTAACTGTGGGTCATTTCTGACTTAAAACCCTAAGAGTATATGTATTCTGACAATGTCAGTGCCCACCTCCATGCGGAGGCAAACTCCAATGGAGAGCAGGAGGAAGCAGTACATGCACATAATGGAATCAATGGCTTCATCTACTTCATCAGTTGTCTATAAACTGAAAAACAAACATCTCTACAACCATCAGTGCTCAGCTAAAATTCTGTGGGAGGGCCTTTGTTGAGATTCATTGAGGCGACAAAAACACAGTCATCAGATGAACTTCTGGCAGGGCTATCATGCCTTTCCATGGTACCCATGCTGCATTTCCCAGACACAGCATGTGCTTTCATCCTTGCTCTCACCGTCTTTTTCTCTACTTGGCCCAAGCTTGTTCTGCAGAGCCAATTTCTCCTCCACTCTTCATTTTTTCTCAAATAAACTTTGCCACTGCTTTTTTTTTTTATTATTTTTAACAAACTTCTGGCAAACAGTATATCAAAATCAAAGCAATCATCTTTTGAAACGTGTTTCTTCATAAAGTCCATGACTTCCTCATACAAATGTTCTTGGTCCTTAGAGCTGAGCTAAAACGTGAGAAACCTTTCACAATCAGCTTTCTGAAGAACACAACTTTGGCTACTGCTACTGTTTGGACCTTGAATATCCCCTAAAGGCCCATGTGTTGTAGGCTTGGTCCCCAGCCCATGCCACTGCTGGAAGTAGTGCAACCTCTAGAAGGTGGGGACTTGTGAGAGGAAGTTCGGTAATTGATATTTAGAACCCTGGTTCCTTCCTGTTCTCTCTTTTTCACTTCCTGATCATGATTAGGTGAGCAGCTTTCTCTTCCATGTACTCCCACCTTGATTTGCTGCCTCACCTTAGGCCCAGAAGCAACAAGCCAACCACCCAATGGACTGAAACCCCCAAAACTGTGAGCCAAAATAAACCTTTCCTCTTTTTAAGTTGATTATCTCAGGTATTTGGTAAGGTAACAGAATGCCAACACAGCTACATCATCTTTTTCTAAAGAGGACTGCTTGCTTTTCCCTGGTGAACACAAGATGTCTCTTCCATAGGCACTGAATACATTGTTTTTCCTCAGCAGCAGCTTCTTGGGCTTTTGACTTAGCCTGTATTTCAGGACCCAGCCATATCTCTCTTCATTTTCCCACCAATCCTCACACCAGAACACATTCCTTTCCCAAGTATCTCTAATCCTTGGTCATTCATCTCCCCTTCAGTTGTAAGTGAAAGTCTATCAAATGGCCAATCTTGAAATCCTTCTGATGAAGACAAATAAGAAATGAACTTGTGAAACAGTTCCTCGTACACTGTGTCTTCATTCTTTTCCCTTTTTTGCTCCAAGGCTTGGATATAGAGTGGAGACTGGGTTTCAGCAACAGATGAGGGAGGATAATATTTCTTTATGTCATAAAGTTAACCCTCAGAGGGACTTAAACAAGATCTTCTTCTGGAAAAAATCGGTGACTTTGTATTTCCTTGCTTCTAATCAGGTGGCAAAAACTCTTTTCGAATTTTGAAGGTAGACAGCATGCCTTTCCTTTTAGGCTAGCCCACCCTCCTGGAGACTAAAATGAGGCTGTACTCTCCACTCTGTTTTATTTATGCTGCTGTGAGTGTTTCATGCTTTTTAATTAATGATGATTGGACTGTGCTTGAACCCCAGAAGTAAATAAGAAAATGGGGCTATTAAAGATAATCCAATAAACCACAAAAAGCTGTCTTCCAGTGTTCTTCAATGCTATTTTTAAAGAAGGCAGAAGACTAAATGAAATACAATGCTGAAACTAATTTTTTAAAGCTGATAAATAAGAACTATAAACATGATTAAAAATGCTTTTTAAATCTTATACTGCTAAGAAATTACAGGTTTATTTATCCAGATGAAATATTGGTTTCATTTGAACAAGTGCAGCCAAAGGAGGTTATGGTTTAATGAGTGAAGAATTCTCGTACTAGATATCATTGCAAAGAAAGAACATCCGTGAAATCAAATGGCTTTTCACCTTAATCAACAGAAGAAACTAAAAGACAAATTATCAATAGGGTAAATCTTTGTAATCACTTAAGAGGAAGGAGAGTTGAGATAGTTCCATGTATGACAAGAGACAGAATATTAGCTCAGAGTGAAGGGAAGGTTAAGGGAAGAAAAAATCTGGACCCAACGTCTGTGCTAAGTCACAGCACACGAAGGTGAAATCCCTCACATTTGGCTTTGAGGGAATACTTGTGAAAGGGTACTGCACTACACATATAAAGGACAATGGGCCATTATGTGACTTTGAATAGTAGTGACACCATTTTCCTTTTGTGGCTTTGCATAACAGTAGTGATGGTGTACATAAACAGTGATGTAGGAAAACCTGGATCCCATCAGAATCTTGAACACAGGCAAGTCATTCCTGCATATGCTGGCCATCTTTCCTGGCTGCTTTCCTATGCTGAAAGTCTGATTTCAGAGACATTGAAGAACAAGAATAATTCCTTTGTAAGGAATGAGGAACGGAGAAGCAGAAAGGAGAGATAAAAACCAATGGTGAAACCTGCTGTCACATCACACACCATTTCTATGATGGAATGACTGCTTCTTCTGGTTCAAAGGAAAAACATACATCCTAGCTCTGACAAATATTGGAATTATGGCTACAGAGGACAATCAAGGTAACAAAGAATAACAAGAAAGGATAATGGGAAAATACAGGAGCTAGAAAATAGAATCTTCTCCAAAAGACTGAACATCAAATCCCTGAAGGCTTTCTTTTTTTTTTTTTCTGGTACCAGGAATCAAACTCAGGACCTTGCACTTGCCAGATGGGTGTGGCACCACTGAGCTAAATCTCTGGTTCTGAAGGCTTTCTCACATGCCCTCCCTTTTTGAGTAGTGACCCAAGATTGGGGACACTCAAGTTTCCCATGTAAGTTGTCATTTCATAGTTCTCCATTAAAAAAAGAATGTTTTCCTTGAAGAATGAGGGTCTTTGGTTTTGGTTTGGTTTTTGCCTTTAGAAAAATGTACAATGAAGAGATGCAATGAAGAATAACATCTTAACAAGTAAAAATCCTGCATGCTCACCCACACATCCCTCACAGGTTGTAAATGAGTATTCGGAGAAAGTGTTTGGGATCTATAACATCATGGGTCAGTTTTCTTATTGGTGAAATGATGTTTTGGGTGCTAGTCTAACAACCTGTCTACCATTTCCCAGATTTTCTCTCCCAAAGTAAAATTTAAAACAATACTTCCAAATAGCTGATTTATAAATTTTGAAACCCATCAAAGTAAGACTTGTCTGTACTCAGCCTTTTAAAAAAATATAGGTGTTGGGGGCCGGGGATTTAGCTCAGCGGTTCTGCCGCCTGCCTCCCAAGTGCAAGGTCCTGAGTTCGATCTCCGGTACAAAAAAAATATGTGTGTGTGTGTGTGTGTTGGTGACAAACGCTGTTATGATTTAAATCTAAAATGTCCAGCACAAGCCTCCGTGTTCAGAGGTGGGGCTTTTGGAAGGTGACTGTATCATGAGGATGCTAACCTTATCCATGGATCCATCCATTGATGAGTTCATAGCTGAATAGGCAGTTAGAGGGTGGGGCCCATTTGAGGAGCTGTCACTAGGAATGTGCCTTTGAAGGGGCTGCCTTTTCTCTAGTTCTCACCATTTCTCTGCTTCCTGGCTGCCACAAGATGAGCAGCTTTCCTCTGCCAGGCCCTTCCATCATGATGCTTCTGCCTTGAAGCCAGCTGACCATGGGCTGAAATCTCTAGAACCATGAGTAAAAACAAACCTTTTCTCTTTTAAGCTGTGTGTGTTGGGTATTTTGTTCCAGCAACAGAAAGGTGACTAATACAGAAATGAAGCAGGCAGCAGTGCACACTAACGCAGGAGTGGAAGAGTCCAGTGTGGGAGCTCATAGGAGCCTGCCTCTTCATCCACTTTCTGTTCCATACAATCCCCCAGCCTATTGGATAGTGCTGCCCATATTTAGGGCAGGTCTCCCACCTCAGTTCACTGACCCACACACCAATCATCTCTAGAGACACTCCCACAAACACAGCTGAAAGTGTGCTTTCCCAATATTCTATGCATCTCTCAATCCAGTCAAGTTGATAACCAAGATTAACCATCACACTGAGGAAAGAGAAGAACTGTGTAAATCCAACAGTTAAATGTTGGTTGGAAGGTTTAAGGCCTACAGTTCTACCACAACCCTAAGAATGAATAAACTTGTGACCTTGAGGAATCAATATCTAGGTTCTGAATTTCTGGTTCAGCCTAGGCAGTTAACTCTCCCTGAGTCTCAATCCCTCAACAAACGATACCAGATATAAGGAGTAGATGATATTATATTCTATAACAATTATAATACGAAAACTTCATACATTAATAATTTATATCAATTAGATAGAGACCACTTTGAAAGTAAGAGTGAGATGGACATGTTAAGTACTAGCAGCAAAATGAATGTAACAATAACTGTTACTATATATGACTTTTTACTAATAATATTGTACATTCTTGGTTTTTAAATTTCAGGTGCTGGGGCTGTGGAACCTGGTTAATATGAGAGTAGGAGACAAATTAGTATTCTTTCCAGTGCGTCATCTTTGAAGCAAAGGAGTGATTTCAAAAATGAAGAGGTCACAGCAAAAGCATCAGAATAATAATGTCTCAATAATCAGTGAAATTATATGGAGATAATGAATGGTTCTAGGAGGCAGCAGGAGTGGGTGATGAGAGGAATTAAATGATGAAAATGGCCCTAACGAGACTTTCCTGAGTGTGGTTATGAAATAATCTGGATCAGTTGGATTAGAATACAAAGTGAAAAGTCTTCATTTTGCTCATGCAAAATTTATCTTCTCTGTCCCTGGGTTAGGAGATTAGGGTGTGGCAAAGCTGGCTGGGGAAGTAGCTGTGACCCGTTAATGACCAGATCCCGGAACACATACACAGAACAGTTCCCAAAGCCCTGCATGTGGACTTCGCATGAGAACTTGAGCGGGTTTTCAATAGGATGGCCTGGACCTGATGTCAGCCCGAGGCTGCGATTGCAGCACTGCCTCTCAGGACCCACGTGTAGACGTTTCCAAAGGTTCCCTTGAGACTGAACAGTATGAAAGGACACAGATGCCGAGAAGAGCTTCGTGTCACAGCTTTCCTCATGACAGCCCACCCTGTGTCCTCTGCGGTGTACTTTTATCTCACTTTTCCCTCTTTTACTCTGCCCAAGCTCAATCTGCAGAGCCAGTTTCGCTCACACTTCTCCTCCTCCTCCTCCTCCTCCTCCTCCTCCTCCTCCTCCTCCTCCTCCTCCTCCTCCTCCTCCTCCTCCTCTTCTTCTTCTTCTTTTTTTTGGTACCAGGGATCAAATTCGGGGCCTTGCGCTTGCGCTTTTGAGGCAGGTGGCAGAACCGCTGAGCTAAATCCGCGGCTCTCCCACTCTTCACTTTTTCTTTTCAAATAAACTTTGTCTCTGCTTTTTTGCTCATTTTGTTTACTTCTTTGTTCTAGACAAGAGAAACCTAAAATCCAACTCCAGAAGAGGCAAGCAACCCAAAACCCAGTCATGTTTATTTGGCAAACCACTTTCAGAAGGAGCTACCCAATAACAAAACCAACTTCTATTTTGTAATTATTTTTAAAGGAGTACATTGTGAGCATTGAGCGCTCTTATTTTGATTCTTGCCAACTTACTTAGGGCCTCCTTACAGCTTCTCAAAAGTTAATGATGTGGAAACCTCATACCTAAAAAAGAAATTGTTAAGAGGGTAACTAGTTGGGGCCGGGGATTTAGCTCAGTGGTTTCGCTGCCTGCTGCGCAAGCGCAAGGACCCAAGTTCGATCCCCGGTTCAAAAAAAAAGGGCAACTAGTGGAATGGTGAGAGGAAACACGGTAAGGCAAAGCTTTCATTCCAGTTATAACATACACAGTAATATCTGACACCCCTATGAGTGCCTGTGCCAGTTTTGTATGAATACAGGTTGAGCATTCCTAATCTGAAAAATCCAAAATATAAAACATTCCAAATGCTAGAACTTTTTGAGAGGTACTGCAAGTGGAAACTCCCATACTTGACCTCCTGTAACAGGTTGTAGTCAAAGTGCAGGTATAGTAAAAGTGTTGTATGGGGCCAAGGATTTAGCTTAGTGGTTCTGGTGCCTGCCTCGCAAGCACAAGGTCCCAAGTTCAATCCCCGGCACCAAAAAAAAAAGTGTTGTATGAAGTTACCTATGTGTAGAAGATGTGTATGAAACATAAATGAATGAGATATCCCTAAGATATCTTATTATATATAGACAAATGTTCCAAAATCCAAAATAACCTGAAGTCTAAATCACTTCTAGTCCTGAGCATTTTGGATAAGGGATACTCAACTTGTATTATGTATGAAGCAGATGTTGCTATTATTATCCTCACTTTGTAGATAAGAAAACTAAGACTCAGGGAGGTTGATCTGCCCAGGTTGCAAAACATCAAGTGTGCTCGTGCTCTTAAACAGCCTGGTGTCTTGGGCCAGGGATTTAGCTCAGTGGTTTTTCTGCCTGCTGTGCAAGTGCAAGGACCCTAGTTCGATCCCCAGTACCAAAAAAAAAAAGACTGACATCATCTTTATTAGCATAGGAAAATACTTTATGAACAAAACCTCAGTAGCATGGGAGCTAGCACAAAGAATCAACAACTGGGATCTCATCTTATTAAAAAGCTTCTGCACAGCAAGAGAAACCACCAACAGAGCTAA
>NW_004624736.1:643235-659870 GCF_000247695.1 Heterocephalus glaber
GGCACAGTTTGTAATAGCTAAAGCTTGGAAACAGCCCAAATGCCCATCAACTGGAAACTGGATAAAGAAGATGTGGTTTTTTTATACAACGGAGTACTACTCAGCCATAAAGGATGAGAAACTTTAGACATTTATAGCTAAATGGATGCATATTGAGGCCATCCTCTTAAGTTGAAATAAATAGGACACATATATGTAAATACTGAATAGTTTCTCTAGTGTGAGAAACTGAAAGTGTGAATAAGGATTAAAATGAATAATTCATAATTTGAAATAGGAAAATGTTCAAAGGTGTAGGGGTGGTGGGAGGGGAAGGGGAAAGGGAAGAAGGGAAAGGAAAAATTATGAGAAAAGAAAAAAAATGTAAATGAAATTTATGTGAATAGGGAAGGGTGGAGGGGGTGAAGGGTGCACAGGGAATGGGGAAAAAATAAGAACCAAGATACATCATGTACAGGTACAAGCACCCAATGATAAATGTAAACGTACTGTATACCTAAAATGTACCAATAAAAGAAAAAAGAAAAAAAAAAACACCCTGGTGTTTTGCATCCCCCAGGGATCCCAATTGTAGGTCACTTTGTATGGCCAGCACTTGTTCCATGGAACGTTTTTCCATAGCAGGATCTTAAGGGCCACTGGACACTTTGCAGTCCCTGACTCCTCTAGCAGTGTATTTCCATTGCTGGCTTCTTTCCAGTGCTGCCTGGAATTGGGTTTCCTTTTACTGTTCTTGTTATCGGAAAGCAGAAGCTGTGGCTGTGAAATGTTACCAAATAGAACTGTTCAGGAAAACAGACTTTCATGAAGGCCATCCTTCTTTAAAGGCTAAAAGAAAGCTTGTTTACCCGCCTTGGAAGTCAGAGGATGGACAGTAGGAGAGAGATGGAGGGAGGGAGGGAGCGAGAGATTCTGTGCTGTGACTGGAGCAGTAGACTGTCCTATCCTTGTTCACCAAGAATAGGCTGTTGAGATAGAGGAAACCCAGTTCAGTGAATTTTATCCCCCAAAGAAGGAAATAATTAACTGAAATTGCCTCTTCCCTTTTAAGGTGTGTGAAATTTAAAGAAAAGCACTAAGATGAAACCAGGAGTAACACAGTGATTAAGAGGAGAGGGTTGGAGTCCAGGCGCTTGGGTTTGATTCTGGGTACATCTCCCAGCCAACTGAATCTTTGTGCAAGTTCTTCACTTTCTCTGGTTCTCAGTTTCCTTATCTGTGCCAGGGATAATAATCATACTTACTTCATAAGATGGCTATGAAAGTTCAACATAATAGTCTATAAACACATGCACATGATAAATCGTAAATAAATGTTGGAAATTACTACGTAACACAACCCGGAGGAAGTGGGGCTTGAGTATTGTGTTAGCTTCCTCAGGCTGCTGTACAAATTACCATGAACTGAATATCTTAAAACAATAGAAAGCTATTCTTCTGCTGTTCTGGGGTTCAGAACTCTGAAACCACGGTGGTAGCCCACCATTCTTCCTGCAGAGGCTATAGGAGAGAGTCCTTCCTTGCGTCTTCCAGCTCTGGTTCATATCAGCTTTCCTTGGGACTGCACTGTTCCAACCTCTGCTTCCATTTTCACATGACATATCTCTGTGTGTCTTGTTTCTTTTTCAATTCATCCCCCCCGCCCCAGCCCCGTTTGCCAGAGTCTAGCCATGTAGTTCAGGCTGGCCTTGAACTCACTATGGAGCCCAGGCTGGCCTCAAACTAGTGGTGAACTTCCTGCCTCAGCTTCCCAAATGCTGGGATTTTAGGTGTGCACCATCACTCCCAGCTTTATCTTCTGTTTATTATAAGGACGCTTGTCATTGGATTTAGGGCCCATCTAGGTATTCCAGGATGATCTCATATCAAGAGCCTTAATTATATCAGCAAAGATCCTTTTTCCAAGAAGGTCACATTCACAGCTTTTGGGTCTCAGAACCTGGACATACCATTCAACCTACCACAGGGATCAAGCTGCCTTTCCACTTCTATTTTCATTCCACTCTTGGCTGAGTATCCAGTGTACTTATGCTGTTTCTTAAATGCTGAGGTTCTTTGGCTCAAGAAACATTTATGAATGCTAACTCTATTAGGCTTGATTCTATGGAGGATATAAAAATAAAACATCCTGAACCACAAAGTAATGTGAATTTGAAATGACAGGAGCCATCAGAGAAGTACAGATGAAGGCTTTAAGGGACTAGACATCACTTTAAAAGGGAGGCAAGAAATGATCCAGGTGATGGAAATAAATGTACATATCGGGATCAGAAAATAACATTCATAAATAAGGAACAACAGGAGCAAAGTAGAGAAATGGAAGAGCACAGCGCCTGTGTTTAAAATAGCAAACTGTTTTGTAATAGAATACAGGTCAGCAAACAGTGACCTGTCCAGCCCACCATCTGTTTTTGTAGCCACCCCAAACTAAGAATAGTTAGTTGATATTGGAAAATAATTTGTGACTTCTGATAATCATGGGATTCAAATTTCAAGTCTCATAACTAAAGTTTTATGGAAACACACGATATCTTAGTTACTTTTCTTGTTGCTGAGACAAAATACCCAACACCCAAAGTTAGAGGAGGATAGGTTTATTTGGCTCACAGTTTTTGGTTTTTTTTTGGTACTGGGGATCAAACTCGGGTCCTTGTGCTTGTGCAGCAGGCAGCAAAACCACTAAATCCCTGGCCCCTGGCTCACAGTTTTTGGATGTTTCAGTTCATAGTCAGATGGCTCCAAGGCAGGGGGCATGGAAGAGGAAAAATAGTCCAGGGCAACCAGGCAGGTGAAAGCACATGTAGCCCTCTTTCTGTCCCTTATATCTGACGCAGGCCACCTGTCCTACTCAGGGTGTAGCCCTCACACCCTTAATCCTAGCCAGAACCATGCCAAACCAATCAGTGGTGTGATACACCCTTGATCATACACCCTTGATCCCACCACACACTCTAGTCCAACCACCTCTGAAAAGCCCCCGGCCCCTTGACTGCATGAGGTATTGGAGGACATCCAGACACAACCCATAACACACAGCCACATACATCATTTGCATAATGTCTATGGCTGCAGCATAAAACAATGGCAGAGCTAAGTGGCTGCATCAGAGACCTGACAGCTGAAGGACCCAAAGTTTTGATATAACAGAAAAGTTTGCTGACCTCTACTTTAGAAAAAGCCTAAGGAGTTCAAAGGAAAATAGTGGAAGATGTGCTGATTCAATACGCACACTCTGCTCTTGGTAACAATCCATGTTCTTGACCTTCCCCAGCCCTTTTCTACCTATCTAAAGTTAACCTGTTCTACGTCTCATTTTCTCAAGGCTTTATTTTGTTACTTGCTGTTACCTCATAGCTAATTTAGCAATTCTCTTTAATCTGTGATTGCATCGTAACCATTTAACATATTACCTCCTAGGTAACATATTAGCCATTTAGGAGAACCCAAACTGAAGAACTGGCCCCCTGGCAGACTTGTTGGAACAATATTTGCAAACATGAGCCTGCCTTCAACCTTCATGTCACACCACACAGGCAGTTAATTCTACCTAACAAAAGCAACTTAGTTGGTTAGTTTTGTTATTATCCTTCCAATTGGTTAATAGGGAGCCATTTTATGCTAAATTACCCAAGGGGAGGGAAAAGTGGCAGGAATTACCTTGCAATAATGGCTAACTACTGAGAATGGAGTCTTTATGCCCCCTTTAGCTAATAAAGTAGCTCTGGGTAGCTATCATTAAGACAGAGTTTTCTCCATGAAGGACAAAACAGCTCCCTAGTGGAGTAGTGTTGTGATAAGAAATGCTGGAAGTGATGTTCTCAAACTTTAGGATAGGGAAGCAGTGCCAGGAGACCTTCTGGTTCCACACCCAGACTGCCTGTGGGTCTCCAGTGGAACTCAGAGTTAAAGAGGAGGAAAAAGATGGATCCAACTTGCATCCCATAAAGCAGTCATTATATTTTGTTCTTTTTTTCCCTCTGATACCGGGGATCGAACTCAGGACCTTGCACTTGGAGAGGGATTTTGTTCTTTATTTGCTCCAAGAACCCCAAAGTTGTTAAAGTAACAAACAATATAAATAGGCAGGAATATCACTTTGAAATATTTTCCTGTTCTCTCATTCTGTATAACTTTATTCCTAGGGAATAAGTCAGACCCTGGTCTATGTAAAAAAAATGAATTGAGAGAAGGGGTATGTCTTCCAAGGCAGTACAGAATGGAGATTAGAAAGGGAACTCAGGATAGAAGCTACCTCCCTTACCTCACCATCTTTGTGTGAGCTTAGATGATATCGTAAATTGCCCTATGTTCTAGGTTCTTCATTTGCAAAATGGAAAAAAATAGTATTATCTGTTTTACAATAGATGTGAGGATTAAATGAGCTGCTATATATAAAGAGCATGAATGGACACGGCCCTATAGAGCACATTTCAATAAATATGAGCATTTACTGGACAAACTCTTGTTGACTGCACATACCTCAAAAGCAGGGCATGAGAGCCAGAGCGTGTACCCATTTAAACAAGTCCTAACTGTGCTATGCACTCCAGGTTAGCCAGAGAACTGTTTCTTAGACACCACTCACATTTTCTTCATTTCTCCATGAACTTGAACCCCAAATCTCAGCTTTAACCTTATTTTTTAATTTTTAATAACAAAAATGTATTTAGCTCCATAGGAGAAGAACCTTCATGACTCCAGTTTCATAGACTTTATCTTACTCATTTCTCACGATACTCTCATGGTGTAAGTATTACTAGTAGCCCATTTTGCAGATGAGGAAATTGATGACATACCACTGGAGGAAAGGTGGACATAGGACCAAATCTAGGGCCTCTGACCTCATTCTTCTAGAATAATAGTTCTTAATACGGTGAATCCAACAGGCTGAGTAAACATGTTTACATCCTAACACTCAGAACTTGTGAACAGTACTGTGAGGGTTAATCCTGAGATGTCAACTTTATTGGATAAAGAAACAGCCTGCAGATTAGTACAGCACACGCCTGGGTGGGTCACAGAGGTGTGGCCTCAAGTACTATATGTGGCCCTTACCCATTGCTCTCTGAAGCTCTTCCCATCTGCTTCCCTGCCACCATGAACTAAGCAGATAGGCTTCACCCTTCTGCCATGATGTTTTTGCCCTAGAGGCAGCTGGCTATGGACTGAATGCTCCCAAACAGTGTGCAAAACTAGACCTCTTTATCTTTAAGTCGTGACTGTTGGGTATTGTGTCCAACAATAGGAAAACTGACATACAGGTACTTTATATGACAAAAACACAAAACAAAACAGAAAAAAAACGCCTTGCAGATCCAATTAAATTAGGGATCTTTTTTTTTTTGGTACCGGGGATTGAATTTAAGTTAAGGATCTTGAAATGAAGAGATGAGCCTGGACTACCCAGGTCTGCCCAATGTAATCACCATAGTCATTATAAGAGGAAGACAGGAGGACTCAGAGTGGAGGAGTCAGTGACGGAATGGCAGATGTAGACTTGAGAGTGGAGCATTTTGAAGTGGAAGAAGAGACCATAATCCAAAGAATAGAGGGAGCCACTAGAGGCTGAAAAAGGCAAGAAAACAAGATTCTTCTGTGAGAAACTCAAGAAGAAACCAGCTCTCCCAACACTTTGATTTTAGCTTCTATAAGCCTCATTTCAGACTTCAGACCTCCAAATTGTAGAATAAATGTGTGTTGTTTAAAGCCACTAACTTTGCTGTAATGTGTTACAGCACCAATAGGAATAGCACAGGTCTGTAAGGTGCATATGGCAATGACTGGAGACACTTTGTCTGTCATAGTACAAGGATGATTAATCCTGGGTGGTGGCCAGGGCATAGAGGCTAAGTATAACACACAGAACAGCCTCCAACCACTAAGGGACATCCAGCCCAAATGTCACTGGTGCCAAGGTACAGAAATCCTGCTGTAGAGGACAAGAACAGTAAAATCTGTGTAGAATGCTGAACACTTTCGATCTTTAATTATCTTTCTGTCTAGTATAATTCAGACAGTCTTTATCGCATTATGGACATGGAAGTTATATTTGCCTGGTTTATTGTTAATCCACTCAAATCAATTATGGTACATAATATAGGAAGCTTTCTTTTCCCTCTAGAGAATATAGTTCAGGTTCCTCCCTCTGGCTTTAAAGACCCATCACAACTGCCTCCAACCTACTTTTCCAATCTTTCTTTCCTTCCTTCCTTCCTTTCTTCCTTCCTCTCTTTCTTTTCCTCTCTCTTTCTCTCCCTCCCACCCTTCCTCTTTCTCTTTTCTTTCTTTCTTTCTTTCTTTCTTTCTCTTTCTTTCTTTCTCTCTTCCTTCCTTCCTTCCTTTTCTTCTTTCTTGTTAATTACTTTCACAAACCAAACATCCCTGTGGTGCAGTGGCAGAACTAAGGAGCTCTCTCCTCAGTGAAGTGGTTCCATGCTTTTCCAGCCATAATATTCTACCTTAGATTGATTCCACAGGAAAAAACCCTAAGTCCTACTATGGTCACATGTTCTACTGTAAACCAATCACGTGGCCCAGGGAGATTCTATTCTCATTTTATCTGGAGCAAAATCATTGGAGACTTAGAAGACAATGTTCTTATCTATCTCATCCTAGTGTTCTCCAAAAGACTCTCTCTAGTGCCTTAAAAGTATAGGTATGAAAGTGTATACTAGTTGGGTTTTTTTCTTTCTTTCTTTTTTTTTTTTTGGTACCAGGGATTGAACTTGGGACCTTGTGTTTTCGAGGCAGGCGGTGGAACCACTGAGCTAAATCCCCAGCCCCTATGAAAGTGTTGATTGAGGGTCCTGATCTTTATATTTCTGTACTTTATTTTTGTGATTATACCATGTGATCATGTGTATTTACCTTGCAGATTTAACCTAAGCATTTGTGGCAAAAACTTTTAGAAAACCTAAAGTTCCAGGTCTGATATGTGCTATTGTTAAAATAATGTTCAGATCTTTCCCTTGTTATAATTTGTTATAATAAAAAGAGAACAGAAAATATTCTAAAATAACTAGACTATGCTTTACCCTGCAAAGATAGTGCTTTGGCTTAAAATTTCTGGTTCTCGGAAGCAAACAACTCTCCCAGGAAACACAGTAAGAATTCCACTATATGTGATGTCATCCTCTCAAATCCATGAGTTGTGAATGAGAGAGCAATATAACAATTTACTACATAGTACTATGTGGGAATAACTTATGTCTTCATTAACCAAAAATAAACATTAGCTTCACATTTTATTTTGATTATTAATAAATTCTTTTTTTTTTTTTTTGGTACCAGGGATTGAACTCAGGTCCTTCCGCTTGTGAGGCAGGTGGCGAAACCACTGAGCTAGATCCCTGGCCCAATACATTCTTACTATTTGCTGAAAAGAACAATGTA
Organism: Heterocephalus glaber; assembly: GCF_000247695.1. The sequence continues at coordinate 650,628 of NW_004624736.1, forward strand.
AACAGTCGACTGACATCTCTTTCCATGTTGTAGTAGCAATTCCTTTTGTAATACCATTATTTTATGGTGAATTTTTGCATTTATACATTTTCCATTACATTTCCAGGCCCAGTTTTCTCCTGTGAAGTTTTTGCCTTGTGTCCATAGAATCCCTGTGTCTTGGTTTCTGCCTGTTTTCCAAGACCTAGGAAGCTTTCTAGTCCATAGAATGCACTCAAGGGTATTTTGTAAATGGGTAATAACACTGAATGAATCTTCCTAATTTTTTTCAAAAGGGACTTGCCTCTTTTTGATATATTTTATTTTGAGATATGGTCTTGCTAAGTCACTGTGCTGTGCTGCTGAGCTCAAACTTGTGGTCCTCCAGCATCAGCCTTGAAGAGTGCTTGGAATACAAGTGTCCATCACCACACTTGGCTGGTACCCACTGTGGCATTTAATTCACTGTTATTAGTGGTTGTGACTATCAGTTGTTTCCCCATAAGGGGTTCGTATTCAAAATATACATGACTGTCATAAAGTTCATTGGCAAATGATTAAAGAATGAATGTAGGGTCCCTATTAGTCAACTTTCCCACTGATAGGATACAACACTCCACACTCACAAATAAAAGGAGAAGGGGTTTAATTTGGCTCATGGTTTCAGTAGATTCAGTCCATGGTTGGCTGAGTCCAAGGCTCAAACAGCATTGGGGAGGGCTTGGTGCCATGACCCACATGGCTGAAGGGTTTACGAGTGAAAAATGATGGTGAGAGATTAAGAAAGACAGGCAAAGATATATAAGGTATAGGTGGGGCCAGGTGGGGCTCTTAACTCCTAACGGGAGGAAAAGACCACCAAGCAAATGTCGAAAGTGCATTGATAGTTAGAGGTAAAGGAAGTATAGGGGTAGGTAAAAGGGGCTGCTCTGTAATCGGAGCTAAGGTCTGCAGGACATCATGTTTGATATTTTTTTGCTGAATGGGGGGGAAGGAAGATAGTCTCTTTTTTTTTTGGCCAGGCCTTGCTCTGTCACGCCCTCTTGTCACCTGCTTTTCTGAGGGGCCCTGCCTCATCTGTGGGAGGAAGCAAACAAGATGCATGTTTCTCCTTTCACATGGGGCCCTGCCTCATCCACGGGAGGAGGTGAGTTCGGCCTGGCCATAGTGATCTACAGCACATGGTTCCCAGCAGCTTGGCAGCAGAAAACTGTTCACCTGATGACTACGCACAGCATGTAAACAGCACCAGAGAAGAAGGAACACAGGCCACATAGAGTAACCAAGCTCACGCCTCCATGGACCACTCAAACTCACTCAAAACTGCACTTTACTAACCCCCTGGGCAATCCAATCAGATTTATATAGCATGATTAGCATGCACAGTCCACCCTTTTAAACTCAACTACACACATACTTAAACAATATTTAATCTCCAAATACAAGCACTACCAAAAGAGAAGATAAATAGGAAGTAGGGAGAAGTCCAAATAATTCTCAAAATTATCTATTCCATTGTTTGGAAAATATTTTAATACATATGCTAACTTTTTTCATTTACACTAATAGTTCTCTTAGTTCACTGAAAAGAAAGTTTGGTGCTTTTAGCCTGTTTGCTTCTTCATTATAAAAAGGAGATTTTGTTTATGACTTGTACTCTGAGTAACATTTTGGTCATTCTTTTAAGATTTTTATACACAGTATATTACCAACTGTTTTTGTCTAATTATTTTGTTATGCTATTTTGTTTTATCTTTTCATAGAAGTAAGCAGAGTGCTCTTTTATGTTTTCTTAGTAATATCAATATGTATTAGATTGTGCTAAGCATAAAAATAAAAACAACCAGTAACTAAGTGGAGTAAAGTTTTAGGTGATTTTTTTTTGGCCTTTTTATCTCTCTGACATTGTTTTAAAAGAGGCATATATAATTTTATAATTACGAAAAATAGTGTTTTCATTTTGAAAAGAATTAAACTAATATTAAAGAGGAGGGGGAGAAAAAGACAATTCTTCCTGACATAATGCAACTATCCTGTACACAACCAGAAATACCTTTATTCCTTCACCAAAGTCTCAACTGTTCCAGCATTTTTCAAAAGTCTAAGCCAAAGACTTTTCTGATACTCCAGGTAAACTCTTAGCTGTGAATCTGTGGAAAAAAACAAGTGGCAAGATCCCAAGATACAGTGTCACAGAATAAAGACTCCCACTCCAATAAAATAAAATACAATAAACTGTGGGAGAATAGAAAAGTATCAAACCAGGGCAAGATCAAAATCCAGCAGAGCAAACATTAATGACTGTAAATCTATAGGCAGCTTCATTGCATATGTTAATGATACGAGATACGATTTCCAAAGGGCTTCAATGGTCACACCTCTATGGCCTGCCTACTTGCAGTAGCCCGCATGAGCCATCTCTTGGGCTGGCTCAGCTCACACCCTACAGTGTTCACTGTCAGATGTCCTACATCCCTGGTATCCTTAACTTTCTGCTCTTATACTGCACCTTCAGCCTCATTTCCCATAGCCTTATACACTGCCAAATCAAGGGCTCCTTGCCTGGGCTCCCATGACTTCTGTATCTAATAAGCCCCATGTGTCAACTTGACTGGATGAAGACACACCTAGAACATTAGTAAAACACATTCTATGTGTGTCTGGGTGGATTATGGAGACATGACCTTTTCTACTACACATGGTTAATAGCTCTTTTTCTCTCTTGCACTATACCCTCATCTGCTTCCTGGCTGACATGAACTAACATCTTTGATCTGTCACAAGCTTCTGCAATGGTATTTCCACATGGATCCAGCCAACCATGGACTGAATACCTTGAATATGTGAGCCAAATTAAACCTCTCCTCCTTTAAGTAGTAGCTGTTGGGCATTATGTCCAAGTGATGGGAATAGTGACTAATACACCTTCCTTTGAAATCTGACTGGAAGCCTCTTAAACCCACAATACTTGGATTCTGCATGCAAGAAAACCAGCATCAATCAACTGATGCCAAAGTCTGCAGCCATGGGAAGCAGTAGCCAGACCCCCTTCAACCATGAATGTAGGGCCCTCTGAAGTTACTAGATGGCTGAGCATGATGGAATAAATTCTGCATTACCACAGAGAAAGAAGTTGGGGACCATATGTAGTGCCCAAGGTAAAGTTTCCTTGCCTAGACAAAATGAAATTAAAATTGTGCCTCACTAACCTTTTGGGTGTTTCTAAATCCAATCAATCAAGTTAGCATACCACAATTAGTCATGGGATCTGAAGTGATATTTCTCCAAAGATATAAAAATGTTCAACAGGTCACATCCCTTATGCAAACGTGCTCAACATCATTTAATAATCAGTAAAGGGTAACTGAAAACCACAATGAGCTCTCATCCCACACCTATCCTCAATAGCAATACTCACAGTAATTGGTATTATTTCTTTAAAATATAACAAGTGTTAATGAGGCTGTTGAGGAGAGGGAACCCTTGAAAAATTTTGGCTGGACTGTAATTAGCTAATATGAAAAACAGTACAGAGTTTTCCCGAAAGATAAAAAGTGCAACTACCAAGCTTGGCCGAGTGGGGCCAAGCAGGGCCGAGTAGGGCCAAGTGGTTGCAGCCTGGCTGGGACCTGCTTCCTCTGGCTTGCTCCACCAGCTTGCCACCAAGACAGGCTTGCGACCACGACAGGGTGAGGAGGACCCCCCCGGGCACACCCACTGGCTGCTACCTTGGTCGAGCAGGGCCGAGTGGGGCTGAGTGGGGCTGAGTGGGGCCGAGCGGTTGCAGCCTGGCTGGGACCTGCTTCCTCCAGCTTGCTCCACTAGCTTGCAACCACGACAGTGTGAGGAGGACCCCCCCGGGCATGCCCACCAGCAGCCAGCTTGGCCGCACGGGCACCTCCAAAAACAGCCCCCCCCCCGGCCCCGCCTCTGGCCTCTTGGCTGTGCGGCTACTTGGTTCCACACTACAGAGGCACAGGGGGACATAAAGGCCATTGTCCTGAGCTGCAGAAGTGAACAACAGAGAGAGGGCCTCTCTCAGGCTCCCTGATGGAAACAGAAGCCCACCGGAAAAGTGAAGAGCATCTCTGAAATAAAGGCACACCAGACCACCATGCTTGGTAAGTTGGAGGAATCATCACCTCCCATCAGAACCTGGACTATCTTCAGGGGAAAGGCAGCTGCAACCTGCAATAGAACCTTGCAGAGCGCAACCCTGCAGGAGTACAGGGAGCTCAACTCAGGACTTGCAGCCAGAAATCTGCCTGAATCTCATGGGTCTGGGACTAGCTTACTGAGACTCATTGACTTATAACTGCACACTGCTGCCCATGTTATCTATGGTGACAGCACAGACATGCCCCGAAGGAGGCCCTTCATTTTTAAAGGTGGTACATTAATAACTACCACAAATTGTCATTCTCTAAGATGTATTTGATGCTATGATGTTGCTGATTGTATCACTTGGGCTAAGGTGTTCTGATTGATTTAATCAGTTGTCCTTCCTGATATAATGAAAATGAGATAGCCTCAGAGCCATTAGAGACTCAAAACCTAAAGACCAGCTATATCTGGAAGACACCTCCAAGAAGCAATCATTCCATAAGGGTTCTAAATACATCAACACAGATACTTACAATAAGCAACTTCAAAATATCAACCTGAGAACTAAACCAAGGACAGTACCAAAAACAAAAAATGAGAAGACATTTAAGCAAGTCACAAACTCAGACTTCAACACACCAAAAGGCAAATTCTGGGGGAAATGAGGTGGAAAGGTCTGATAATCAACCATCTGGACACCCTGAACTGATAGTACAGGAAATAACAAAACAGATGAATGAGGATCTAGAAAAATTCAAAGCAGGAATAATCTCCCAGATAACAAAATACATGAGCTCAAAAACATGCTGGAAGCCATGAATGCCCAGCATAAGAAAGAAATGGAAACCATGATCACCCAACATAAGAAAGAAATGGAATCCATGAAACAGATTCAAACAGATATTCAGGAGATTAAAAACTCACTTGAAAGCATGCAGAGCAGATTAAGAGAATCTGAAGATAGAATAGCAGATATAGAAGACAGGATTGGAGTTAAGGACCATGAATACAGAGATCTATTCAAAATAGTAAGGGACCATGAGAAATCAATTCAGCAGCTGCTAGATGATGCAAAGAAGAATGACATAAGACTGAAAGGAGTCCGCGAAAAAACAGGAGAGAGTACAATTGACATAAAAAAACCTGTTCACAAAAGTAATAGTAGAAAACTTCCCAGACAGAGGTGGAGAATTGGGCATACAGACAAGTGAGGCATATAGAACTCCACTTAGCCATGATAAAAAAAAAAAAACTACACCTAGACATATAATAGTCAAGATCCCAGAAACACAACAGAAGAACAAAATGCTACAGACAGTTAGAGAAAAGAAACAAATCACCTATAAAGGAAAGCCCATCAAAATCATGGCAGACTTCTCAACACAAACCCTCAACTCAAGGAGAGCCTGGAGTGAAGTATTGCAAGCCCTAAAAGAAAATAACTTCCAACCTAGACTGTTGTATCCTGCAAAATTGTCTTTCAAAATTGATGGGGAAATTAGATACTTCCAAGACAAAGAACACCTGAGAAATTTCATGAACACCAAATCAGCACTTCAAATAATTCTAAGCAATATCCTAGAAAAAGGCAATGAAGTTCACAACTCCATGAGGCTCAACAGAGGGAAGCCACCAAGAAGGGTAAGAAACTAAAGGGAAAGGGGGAAAAAGAAATAAGAGCCAACAACAGCAAAACATCATGACAAGGATGAGTCAATATCTATCAATTATAACTATCAATATTAATGGCCTCAATTCACCAATCAAAAGAAGTAGACTGACAGAATGGATTAAGAAGCAAAATCCAGGCCTGGGATTTAGCTCAGTGGTTCCGGCACCTGCCTCGAAAGCGCAAGGTCCTGAGTTCAATCCCCGGTACAAAAACAAAAAAACAAAAAAGAAGTAAAATCCAGCAATATTCTGTATAAAAGAAACACACCTATCTCAAAAAGAAACTCATAGACTGAAAGTAAAAGGATGGGAAACAGTTCTCCATGCGACAGGAACCCAAAAAAAAGCAGGGGTAGCAATGTTATTTGCAGACAAAGTAGATTAGAAATCAAAACTAATTAAGAGAGACAAAGATGGTCAATACATCCTTGTGCAGGGAACAATCCAAGAGGAAGAGATGACAATCGTAAATATATATCCACCAAATACAAATGCCCCCAATTATACAAAACAAATATTAATGGACATGAAAAACCAAATAAGCACTAATACAACTGTAGTGGGGGACCTCAATACCCCACTATCACAAATAGACAGATCATCTAGACAAAAAATTAACAATGAAATTCTAGAACTGAACCAAGCTATTAAACAAATGGACTTAATAGATGTTTACAGAATGTTCCACCCCACAAAATAAGAATACACATTCTTCAGCTTCACACATCTCCAAAATAGACCACATGCTAGCTCATAGGACATGTCTAAGTCAATGTAAAAGAACTGAAATTACCCCAGGTATAGTATCAGACCATAGTGCAATAAAATTGGAGATCAATAACATAAGAAACTGCAAAACTCCCATAAACACCTGGAAGTTGAATAACACCCTCCTGAAAAACCAATGGGTCACAGAGGAAATTAAAGAAGAAATTAGTCAGTTTCTACAAGTAAATGATAATGCCAGTACAACATACTGGAATCTCTGGGAGACAATGAAAGCAGTTCTATGCAGGAAATTCATAGCAGTGAATCCCCATATTAGGAAAACAGAGAGAACTCTGATAAATAACCTAATGCAGAACCTCAAATTCCTAGAAAAAGAGAATAACAAACCCAAAGCTCACACAAGAGAGGAAATTATAAAGATCAGAGAAGAAATCAATGCAATGGAGACTAAGAGAACGACACAAAAAATTAATGAATCAAAGAGTTGGTTTTTTGAAAGAATAAATAAAATTGATAAGCATTTAGCCAACCTTATCATAAAAAGGAAAGAAAAGGATCAAATATATGCAATTGAGAATGAAAAAGGGGAAGTCACAACACACCCAGCAGAAATCCAGAGGATCATCAATACCTACTTTGAGAACCTGTACTCTAATAAAATGGAAAACATGGAAGAAACGGACAGATTCCTAGATACATATGAATTGCCAAAGTTAAATGAAGAAGATATAGAAATTCTAAACACCCCAATTACAATGAAATTGAAAATGTAATAAAATATTTACCAACAAAGAAAAGCCCAGGTCCTGATGGCTTCACTGCTGAATTCTATAAGATATTTAAAGAAGAACTAACATCAATTACTCTTTAAACTCATCAAGAAAATTGAAAGGGAAGCAATGCTTCCAAATTCATTCCTGGAAGCAAGTGTTACTTTGATTCCAAAACCAGGGAAAGACCCAACCCAAAAAGGGAACTAAAGGCCAATCTCCCTAATGAACATAGATACAAAAATCCTCAACAAGATACTGGCAAACAGAATACAGAGGGTCATCAACAAGATCATACACCCTCACCAAGTCAGATTTATCCCAGGGATGCAAGGATGGTTTACCATCTGTAAATCAATAAATGTAATACACGATATTAACAGAGTCAAGGACAAAAACCACATGATCACCTCAATAGACGCAGAAAAGGCATTTGAAAAAATCCAACACCCATTCATGATAAAAACCCTACAGAAAATTGGAATAGAAGGTCTTTATCTCAACCTGATTAAGGCTATCTATGAAAACCAACAGCCAACATCATACTAAATGGTCAAAAACTGAAAACTTTCATGCTAAAATCAGGAACAAGACAAGGATGCCCACTATCACCACTCCTGTTCAATATGGTTCTGGAATCTTAACCACAGCAATTAGAAAAGAGAAAGAAATAAAAGGAATAAAGATAGGAAAGGAAGAAGTTAAACAGTCATTATTTGCTGATGATATGATACTTTACATAGAAGACCCAAAAAACTCAGCCAAAAGACTTCTAGACTTAATTGCCAAATTCAGTAGAGTAGCTGGATACAAGGTCAACCCTCAAAAAACAATAGCCTTCTTATACACAAATAGCAGACTCACTGAGAGAGAAATTAGGGAAACAATTCCTTTTACAATAGCATCCAAAAAAATGAAATATCTAGGAATCAATCTAACAAAGGAAGCAAAAGACCTCTACAATGAAAACTACAGCACCCTGAAAAAGGAGATCAAGGAGGATATAAGAAAATGGAAGGACATCCCTTGCTCCTGGGTAGGAAGAACCAATATAGTGAAAATGGCCATACTTCCAAAACTACTCTACAGATTTAATGCAATGCTGATTGAAATTCCAACAATATACTTCACAGAACTAGAGAAAACAATTCAAAAATTCATTTGGAACCAGAAGGGACCTAGAATAGCAAAAGCAATTCTGGACAACAGAGACATGGCTGGGGGTATGACAATCCTCACCTTGAAGCTATACTACAGAGCTACTGTGATAAAAACAGCATGGTACCGGCAAAGAAACAGGCCTGAGGATATGTGGAATAGATTAGAAGATGCAGAAACAACTTCAGACATACTCAACCACCTCATCTTTGATAAAGGAGCCAACCACCCTCATTGGAGGAAAGATAACCTCTTTAATAAATGGTGTTGGAAAAACTGGATTTCAACCTGCCAGAGATTAAAACTAGACTCATATTTATCACCATGCACTGAACTAAGTTCAAAGTGGATTAAAGATCTAAATATTAAGACAGAAACACTAAACTTGCTGGAAGATAAGTTAGGCAGAACTCTTGAAGATACTGACATAGGAAAAGACTTCATGAACAAAACCTCAATAGCACGGGAACTAGCAGAAAGACTCAACAACTGGGATCTCATCTTATTAAAAAGCTTCTGCACAGCAAGAGAAACCACCAACAGAGCTAACAGACAACCTACAATGTGGGAAAAAATTTTAGCAGCTGTAACTCAGACAAAGGGCTACCATCTAGAATATATAACGAACTGAAAAAAATCATACCCCTCAAATTCAAAGACCCAATTCAAAAATGGGCATCTGAAATGAAAAGGCATTTCTCAGACAAAGAAGTAAAAGCACCAAATAAATATATGAAAAAATGTTCAGCATCACTGGTCATTCGAGAGATGCAGATGAAAACAACACTGAGATTCCACCTCACACCAGAAAGAGTGGCTGCTATCAAGAAAT
>NW_004624736.1:693567-715731 GCF_000247695.1 Heterocephalus glaber
ATCTGTTCCACTGGTACTCAAGTCTGTTTCTTTGCCAGTACCATGCTGTTTTTATCACAGTAGCTTTGTAGTATAGTTGCAGGTTGGGGATTTTGATAACCCCTGCCATGTCTCTGTTACCTGTTACTTGTAGCAATCCTCCTGCCTCTGCCTCCTGAGTGCTGGGATTACAGGTGTATACCACTACACCTGGCTGATCTGCCATTATTTCTGTGAACAAGTTTTTATGCTGTTTGTGTTGTCTTCTAATTTTTTTCTTAATCCAATTATTCTTAGATTAGTCTTCTTCGCATTATCTAACAGTTTTTGGAACAATTTTTCATATCCTTTTGCTGTTTGTAAGGTGTCTCTGAGTACTTGGTCTTTGAAAGCATCACTGTATTCTAGTTCTTGAATTGTTTTCTCACATTGGTTCACACTGTTGCCTATACTTTTGATATTATTTTTACTCTCCTGGATTTCTAATTGAAAATTTTTTATGCACTCTAATTTTTTGTAAACTGGTCATTCTTGTTTTCTATCATTTTGTCTAGCTTATCTAGCCTTCTATTAATGTCTTTTGACAGCTCCTGCATCTTTTTTGTTATTATATTCATTATATGCTTAGTTACATCTTCTCAAATCCTGCTGAGTATCTCTATGAGCTGTTTTCTAACCACCTCTGTTATGCTTTCAAGTAATTCAGGTGTATGGCTTATACAGTAATACCTTGTTTCATGAACACTTCTGTCTGCAAACAATTTGGTTAACAAACAAAAGTGTTTATCAAAATTTTGCTTCTGTCTGCAATCTCTGCATCAGTTCACAAACTTGACCACAGCCATATTCCCCACACAAACACAAACGTGGCCATCTTCCACCAAAATTATAAAACAATTAAGTTCATAAACTTAGGTACTACTATACTATTCTTCCATTTGGTACCCCCTGGATTGGCTTAAGGGGAGTTAGGGTTTTGTCAGGATTTTGTTGCCTTTTCTTCCTATGTTTCTATTGTTTTCTTTGTTTGTTTGGATTTTGTGTGTGTGTGCTGAGTTTTATGGATGCGTATAGTCTAAAGACTTTGATGCTAGTATAGAAATATCTTCACTTTTCAGTAAAAGTGGTGTACTTTCTTTTCAGGGATGTACTTTGGCTAATTTAATCCTTTCCCATGGCCCAAAGATTTAACATTTTGTTTATTTTGGGAATGGAGGATGCAGAGTAGTTAGCCCAGCAATCATGTTCTCAGGAAAATACTCTAGTATTGTTACTGTCACAAAGACATTCTGAGTATTGGTTTACATAAACATAGTGATAATTAAGTGACCCTGTTAATATAAAGTGAAACAGATATAGTATCACCCTATAAAATTAGATATTACAATATCATAAGAAGTAGTTATATACCATCTTTAATCCTAGAAAAGAAACTGACAATTATGATGTATATATTAAAGCAACCTGGGTATTGACTTAGAGCTAATATGAACTAAATATAACAGCTATATCTCTGCAAATGGTAGAAAATAAATAGTATTTTTACAGAGTTGATATCAAAAGATGACTAAAATTTTATGAATATATTATTAAAGATTTAGAGTTTGGGAATGGGGGGTGTAAAAGGAAAACTTTGAAACTTTAAACTCTATGATATATGAAGGAGGAGAGAGCAGTGGTACAAAGGATCTTATTGGGAAGAACAAGGATGTCTGTAGCATTGGTCAAAGGCAAGAGAAAAATCTGGCAAGATATAGAACATAAAATATAAAGAGAAAAAAGAAAAATACGGAGAAGTAATTAAGTGGAGAAAATTTAAAAGACAGAAGAGAAATGAAAGAAGAAAAAGAGATGAGAAGCATGGCTGAAGGACAAAGGAAGGTTACTCAACCCTTAGGAAACTCGTGAGGATGGGGGAGGGAAGGAAAAAAGAAAAAACAAAGAAATAACACCAAAAAAACCCCCACTAAAAACAATGTTCATATTCACAAAATAGGAAACTATTTTAAAAACCAGAAAATTTTAAAACACAAAAGCAGAGACAAATTCTCTGTGATTTCAAGCCTGTGCTTATGTACTGGGCTCTTCAGTTTTGTGGCAGTGTCCAATTCAAGCAGGACGCTGTTCTCACTGTTAGACAGAGGAGGCAGTCAGAGGCCAGATGTGTGCTGGGTAATCACCAACAAGGCAGCAGTAGGATTGGGGTGGAGTGCTGGTTCTGGGAGTTTCAAACCCACAGAAATTCAGGCTGAACCAGTCCTGTGGTCCTGGGCTTGGGGCCTGGATCATTTAGCTTCAAACGGTATAGATGTCTCTTTCTGGCTTGACCACGGCTCCTTGGCCATGGTCGTCTCTCAGGGTTCCATTCTCCTAGTCTCTGTGGGAGTTTAACACTGGGAACCCTGAGATGAAGCAAACCTATGGCTCTTTTGAGTCCTAGGTTCAATTGGCCCCTCCCTAGAATGGCATCTGACCAAGCACTCTCTCAAGGGCATAAGGAAGACCGTAGGCCTGGAGTTACTCACCAGCTGTTGTAGGACATGGTATCCACTGCTCCACTCCAATGATTTATTTCTCCCTGAAGTCACCTGATTTTTTTTTCTGTAGATTTCATCTTCCTTTCTCAGGAGCCAGGAGGAAAACAGATTTTCCCTCCCATTTTCTGTGTTGTTTTCTGTCTCTTAAACTTATGGGCTCCAATTTTCCCATCAGATCATTCCTGAGTCGCAGGGGTTCACCTCTCCTTTTCTTCCCTAAATTGTTATTTTCCAGTGACTAGATTCCAAATCTCGGAGAGACTGATTTGCTGCTGCTTGCCACTCCACCATCTTCCCAGAAGTCTGAACTCCTCTCCACAGATTTTAAGGCTTACTTCTTGGCTAGCCTGTGAGTGAACCCCCTACAGGAGGTTAACTGCTAATGGCAGTTAATCCATAGGTGAGTTAGAAGGCATTTTCTCACCAAATTGACAACCCTATTGAGAGAAGATACAAAGTGCTAAGTGCAAGTAAGAGGTATTAAGGCACCTAAACTCCAGTTAGGTTTTTCTGGACACTGAGATAGTTATCATGGGTCTGAAATTCATTAGTATCTAATCTACTTTCGTAGATTTTTAATGAGGCCTGTGCCCTGTTGAAAGGCAATGAAAATAGTTGAGGAAGAGATGGAATGAGAAATCATTTACAATCAATTTTATTTCTTAAAATTGGATAGAACATATCTGATTATTCAATACCTTCTAAAAAACATAATCATAAAAAATACTCTGCTGCCATAAAGAAAAATAAGCTCAAGTTATTTGTAGGAAAATAGATGCACTTTGAGATCATAATATTAAGTAAAGTAAATCAGACACACAAGTGTTTACAGAGCATACCGAAAAATCTATACACAATTCAGGAAAATAAAACCTTGTATTAATATTTTAATAGTTATTGAGACATCATGAGATTAATACAAGTTATTTTGGCTTCTACAATTAGAAGAGGTGCACAAAATAGTAGTGATTATCTTCCAGACATTTATTAGTACTGCAAACTGCTGCCTACATAACCTTAGTCAAAGCATCCATTGAGACTGCTGCACATTCATTTTCTTTTTCTTCTCTTAGGGCCAGCAGTGTAGTGGGTTTTCTGTGATAAATGACATCTTTAGCATCCCCTATAGATAAATACGTTAAAATATTTTTATGTTTTTCTTTTCCTGAAGTGTGTATACATTTTCTTTGCAAACTGTATATTTCTCATGGTTTCTCTTGTATGAAAAACACAAATATAAATAAAGAACAAAATAAAAGATAAGAGGAATTAGAAAGATAATTATTTCTCAAAAGGGCAATGGGACCATAAGACGGAGGGACAGGAAAGTGCACATAAAAGGGATTAAAATGTGTTCTGTACGTGTACCAACTCCACACATGGAATGTGAACATTATGTATGGCAAACATGTGCCCAAAAGTAGGGTTGAACAGACACAATGAGGGAAAGTTTGCAATGGGATAGCGGATCAGAAAACAATACTAAAATATGTTATGTTCCTGTACCAATTCCCCAAAGGGAATGTAAACATTTTAAACTACAAACATGTACTAATAAAAAATATTAAAAATACTCATAATCATTACTGATGCAATTGATACTGCTTCTGTAATTAACCATAGTTTATACTTGATAGCTGGATATCACTCACCAATATAATCACTAATTTAATTGAGGCTACACAAATAAGAAGGAACTAGGAAAATAAAATGGGAAAAATGGAGGAAATGGGTAATTTTTGATAAAAAGTTTTATTTTTATTATTGTATGTTTGTAGTACATGATGATTACATTGCATGTGTGCAGCTGACACATGTACAGAACACATCTTCTTTATATATTCAGGGTCTCTCCCCAACCGTCTTCTCCCTCCTTCCTCTTTTGATCCTTTTCCTTTATTCAAAAGCCCTATCTCCCTATTTCCTATTATCTGTCTTTCATTTCTCTTTATTTATATTTGGAGATTCTCACATAGGAGAAACCACATGATATTTAAATTTTATGTCCTATTTACTTAAATTAATATTATCATATCCAGGTGAATTCATTTTTCTACAAATGACTCAAATTTATCTTTTCTTTTTTTGGTATTGAGGATTGAACTCAGAGCCTTGTGCTTACAAAGCAGGCGTGGTACCACTGAGATACATCCCTAGCCCAAATTTATCCTTCTTTCTGTCATGTAGTACTGCATTGGTAATTTTTGGAACAGTTAGATAGACAATGCCTGTAAAAGGATTGGTTTTGATGTGAAGAGAGGGATAGCATCTAAATATAAGATCCACATTGAGGAATACTGTTTGGAAATTGCAGAGAATAATGAGCATGTTCATGGTTCAGGAATGTTCAGGTTACAACTGTCCTCAGGGTATGAGTCATAAAAGTGTTTGCTACTACTGCTTAGCAGTCTGCCCTGAAAGCTTACCCTACACAGCCGAGTCATGTGCAGTGAAGATAGATCGCAACCACTGATATTATGATGTATAAAATTATCCAGTTCTCATGGATGGTATCTATTGCTGGCATTTTCACAAGTAATATATTGTCATGGCCCGTGTGGCAAGGGTTTGGGGTCTGAGTAGGGTGACAGAAGATGTAGAAAACAAAAGAGAATTAAAGTGGGACCGGGAGGGGAGGGGCCTCCCCACCTATTAAGTGGAGAAGACCGCTATAGGCTGTGTATCACTTCATTTAAGGCCTAAGAAGGGAAAGTATAAACAAAGAGATGGGGCAGGGTGTCCTTGGTTAGCTGTTTTAATACATTTTGAGAACAGCTGACTGATAAGGCTGGTGGGAACAGAGACGTGTGAGCTTATTGTTTTTAGGACCATGTCAACTAGGACTATAATAAACAGAGTATAAGGAAAATTTTTTTGTATTTTGGATTATCTATTTTAGCAGGGTACATAGGGGCACAAAGGGAGGGAAGTCATGAAGTGTAGGAGGTGGGCAAGATGCCTATCATGGCCCGATCTTGAGCTGGCTCTCGACAATATGTAAGTCATTTACAATATATGTTATTAAGATAAGAGAAAATGTTGGGTTTTTTTCAACATTCACATAACAATTTAAAACCATTTCATAGATGAGGAATATCAGTACATGTGTGGGAATGAAGTAACCATATCCATGGTTTACAAATCCCAAAATATTGCAATGATTTGCCTTGTGATGCATATGTAAAGTTCCTTAAAATGAACAGGAATGAGATTTTTTTGTTAAATAATTTGAAGTTTAAATTTTATAATAACCTATATCAAAGACAAAACTAGCACAATTATTGGAAGTTGACCACATTTTTTTATACCATGTGTCATGTAATACTCTTTGTAATAATAATTTTATGAGTTCAGAGTATATGTTTCTCAGGGTGGCTCTTTGAATTGGGTCCCAGTCTTGGTGCTGACAGTGAATAGACTGTTGCCCTGCACAGTTTATTCTCTCCATGTATGGTGTTTCTCCTCTGGCTCATTGCTGCCATCTCAGGTCACATACTACGAAGTTTGTCACTATTTCTCAGTCTAAGTTGGAATGTACATGGTGTTATAGGAACCAACCACCATTGAAGATATGACCATAAATTTCACCCCAAATGAATGGGCACTACTGGACACATCCCAGAGAAAGCTGTATAGAGAAGTGATGCTGGAAAACATCAATAACCTGGTATCCATTGGTGAGTTTATCTACCTATGCATCTCTCTACCTTCAATCACATATGGGCGATGTCATCTTTGAACCTGCCAATTTCTTTATCTGTTCTTTCAACTAATTGTAGAGTTAGTTCCACTACCTGATATTTGCTTTCCCCTTCTTTTGTACTGACCTTGATCTGCTTTGGGACATTTGGGAAATATTCTGGGTTTTTTGTTGCTTTGTATTCCCATGATCCTGTGTGTATGTATTTTTTTTAGCATATTTCCCCCCCTTTCTCTTTGTTTTTGTTAAGGAGGGTTGAGATGTACAAGAATGGGGAGAGCTTGTAACTCATATGAAGTTTTTCTTACTAAGATACCACCTTCCTGTGATGTGATTTTAGCTGTGTAAGTCCAGAAATAGTATTTACACCTTCAGCTATTTAAGTTAAATGACTTGGTTTCTGTTCCTATCTATTCAGAGGAGAATTATTTCTGGACATTAACATCAACATCAACATATCCATCCATACATCACTTAGGTATTGCACTTATACTTTCAAAATTTATCAATACTCAATGTAGCCCATGTTCTATTATTAATAACAATTGTTCTATAATGTTGCAGGAGAACTGGAGGGAAGAGATTGAGGATGGTTGACAAAGGATTATGATTCAATAAGAGGGAGGTTGGTAGAGGAAAAAGGCATAAGTTAAAATTTTTTTTGATATATCAGAGTGGAAATCAATGAAACTGAGACTAAAAATCAATATAAAGAAGTAGCCAAAGAGCTTGTCTTTCACAGAATGAACAACTCAGATAAACACTTAGCCAAATTTACAAAGAGAAAGAGAGAAAAGACCCATATCAATGCAATTAGAAATGAAAAAGGCAAAATTTCAACAGATACCATTGAAATCCAGATTGTAAGTACTATGAAAAATAATACTCCAACAAATTAGAAAATCTTGAAGAAATGGACAGATTCCTAGATTCATACAAATTACTAAAGTTAACCCAAGAAGACAAAAATGCTGAACAATGCAACAATGAACAATCAAATTGAGACAGAAATTTAAAACCTATCAATTAAAAATTATATAGGATAGGACCTCATGCTGAATTCTACAAAATCTTCAAGGAGATTATATCAGCAACATTCCTCAAATTCTTTAATAAAATTGGAAGGGACAGAATGCTTCCAAACTCATTTATGGAAGCTAGCATCACTGATCCTCAAACCAGGGAAAGGCCAAACTGAAAAAGAAAACTATAGACCAATCTCCTTAATGAACATAGATGCAAAAAATCCTCACCAAGATATGTGACTAGAATATGACATCATCAAAAAGATCATACATCATGACAAAGAAGGTTTTACCACAGCACTGCAATAGTTTAACATATGCAAGTCAATAAATAAAAGCACCACATAAACAGAAGGAACAAACTTCATGATCATATCAATACATGCAGAAAAGGCTTTTGACAAAATCCAACAATATATCATGATAAAAACCCCTGAGGAAAATAGGTATAGAAGGACCATAGTTGAATTTGTTATAATTCATTTATGGCACACTAATGGCCACCATCATATTAAAGGCAAAAAACTGAAAACATGCCTTCTAGAATAATGAACAAATCAAAGATGCCAACTATCACTAATTCTACTAAACATAGTATTAAAAACATTAGCTAGAGAAATCAGGTAAGGGAAATAGATTAAAGGGATATATGTATGAAAAGAAGTCAAATTATCATTATTTGCAGATGACACGATACTCTGTAGAGGACCCAAATAATTACACAGAGGAAAATCTTAGAATTAATAATAAATTTCAGCAATATATCAGGATATAAAATGTACACACAGAAATCAATAGCATGTTTGTATACTGATAATGAAGTCAATGAGAAAGAAATTATGAAGACAATACTACTCACATCAGCACCAGGAAAAACTAAAACCTAGGAATTAAACTAATCATGCTATTGAAGGACCTCTACAATGAAAGCTACAGTATCTTGAAAAAATATTGAAGAAGACATCAAACATGTAATAAAACAAAAAATACAAAAAAAGAAAATGAAAGATGACCCCTGGTCTTCCATAGGCAGAATAAGCATTATCAAAATGTTCCTACTCTCAAGACAGATATATAGATTTAATGCATACCCAATAAAATACAGTGGTACCACAGCTCATGAATGTTTTCCTTTGTGAAAAATGTGGTTAGCAAACAGAAGCAGTTGACAAAATTTTGCTTTTGTTTGCAAACTCTGCATTGGGTGACAAACACGGTCATTGCCATCTTTACTGCATGACCATGAACATGGCCACTTTTCCCAGAATCATGGAAGGAATTAAGTTTGTGAACCCAAGGTACCACTGTACTGAGAATATTCTACATGGAATTAGAAAAATTAGTCCTGAAATTCATATAGAACCAAAGCAGACCCAGAATAGCAAAAGCAATCTTGGACAACAAGAGAAAACTGGAGGCATCATAACACATGACTTCAAGTTACTTTATGAAAACAAAAGTGATAAAAATAATATGGTACTGGCAAAAAAAACCAAAGATGTATGGACCGATGGAACAGAATAGAGAACACAGAAACATCTGCAGACACATTCATCTACTTGACCATTTACAAAAGAACAAAAACATAAATTGGAGGAAAGATAGCTTCCTCAATAAATGATGCTGGGGAAACTGGCTAGAAGCTACCTATTTGCAGAAAATTGAAGATGGATCCATATCTCTCACCATGTAATAAGATAAAATCAAAATTGATCGAAGATCTAAACATTAAAACAGAAACGTTGACCTTACTGGAAGATAAAATAGGTAAAACCTTTAAAGTCATAGGTATAAACAAGCACTTTCTGAATAGCACTCTAATTGCACAGGAAATACCAGAAAAAAAAATAAAAATGGGATTATATTGAGGTAAAAGGCTTCTATCCAGCAAAGGAATCAGTTACTAAAGAGACAATATGTAGAATGGGAAAAAACTTACCAGCTATTCCTCAACCAGAAGACTATTATCTAGAATATACAAAGAACTAAAACAAATTATTTCACATAAAATAAAAGGCCCAATCAACAAATAGGCAAGTGGAATGAACAAATACATCTCAGAAGAAGAATTACAAATGGCCAACAAACACATAAAAAAAGGTGTTCAACATCTCTGGCCATTAGAGAAGTGCAAATCAAAATAACACAAAGATTTCTTACACCAGAAAGAATGGCAATCATCCAGAAGTGAAAGAATAACAAATGCTGGTGTGGCTGTGGTGAAAATGGTTGGTTAGAATGTAAGCTACTATGCCCATTATGAAAGCAGCATAGAGATTTCTCAAAGAACTAAAACTAGAAATTCCCTATGACCCAACTTTGCCTTTCTAGGTATTTCCCCAAAGAGCTACATGCATCGTATTAGTCATACATGCATACTAATGTTTATAGCAGCACCATTCAAAATAGCTAAATCCAGGAATCTACCTGTATGTCCATCAACAGATGAATGTATAAAGAAAATGTGATATCTTCACATAATGGAATACTACTACTTTGTTTTAAAGATTGATGAATTTGAGATATTTATAGGAAAATGGATACACCTGTAAAATATATTGAGTGAAAGAAATCAGACACAGAAGCTTAAACACTGTGTGCTATTTCACTTGAGTAAGGCAGAGTAAAAACAAAGAGAAAAATAGGGCCAGGGATTTAACTCAGTGGTTCTGCCGCCTGCCTCATAAGCACAAGGTCCCGAGTTCGATCCCCAGTACCAAAAAAAAAAAAAAAAAAAGAGAGAGAGAAATACAAATGGATGGAACAAAAAGAAAGGCCATAGGTCTCTTGCAAATGTGAAAGGGTCCAGGAGACAGGAGGAAAAGGAGGAGGAGAAGTAAAAAGATTTAAGATATGACATGTTTGGATTCTAAATACCCATAACAAATGTAAATACAGGTCAAAAAAACCCGATAGAAGAATGAGAATACCAACAAAAAAAGAAAATGAGGGTAGGGGATTTAGAGATGGTGTAGGGAGGTGGATGGAAAGGATGAAAAGAAGGAAGAAGCTGTGTTATGTACATTTACCCATTCCCAAGGTGAATGTAAACTTCATATACAGCAAACAGAATAAAATAAAATTAAAAAAATTTAAACAAAAATATTTTTTATTGATTCTTTTGCTTATTTCACATCTAATTTATTAAGTTCAGCTCTGACGTTTATTATTTGTTTTTTTGGTTACCTCTTTGGTTCCTTATTAGTTGTTTGACATGAAGCATTTTATTTTCTTGAAATATCTTAGATTTTTAAAGTTGTAAATAATAGCTATAGCCTTCCATTTTAGAACTGCTCTCACTGTGTCCCAAAGTTTCAGGAATATTATGTTTCCATTTGCATTTGATCCCATGCACTTTTACATTTCCTTGATTTATTGCATGAACTACTGAGCAATCAAAACTTCATCAATCTCTATATATTTGTGCAAGTTCTACTATTTGTCTATTTGTGGAATTCTAATATTATATTGACAGAAGTACCCTTTACAGAGCAGCAGATAAATGGCACTTCATGGAGTTCATCTTTCTCATTTTCTTACTTTCATGTTAATGTGTTGCTTTTGCAATTATTACAGAAAGAAAGAGTGCACATGAAGAAGGAATGATAACCACTTAACATATGAGTAGGAATAAAACACATGCCATCAAGTCAATGGTGAGTTTTATATACATGAATACCTGAGCACAAAATAAAGAAATTTCACTGAGAAAAGTTGGTTATTGAGCACAATGGCTTACTCTAAGACAGGACTAAGCACTCTCTAAATCATAAGCTCTTGATACCTTGATATAATTTAGAATTTAACACGAGTTCAAGGACATGATGTGTGATCTTACTAAAAAATTAAGAGTTACACTTAGTCTATGAAACCTCTCATATTAATCTAATAATTGTGTACTTGTGGTATTACAAATAAAAAATATTTGTCCTAATATTTTTAAAACAAATTATGAGTAAAACAAATTATTAGTAAAAACAAATTATGAGTATTGAAACATTTACCACTAGATTTCACAGATTAGTCTAGAATTCACATTTAGTGACACTAACATATATATATCCAAAACATATATATCAAAAACAAAATTAATTTGCAATTGGAATGAAGTAAAAGATTTAACTGACTCCTGTGCCTTGATACAAGGGTTAACTCAGACTCTATTTTACACTGTATACAGTGTGAACAATCCCTTAGTGAATACACATACATAAAGACACAAAAGCATACCTCATAAAAACAAAAATCATATACATATTCCCAATGTGAGAAACACTTTGTCACCTGCTAACCACTCAGGCAACACAGTATGACTTATACCATGAAAAAGCTGCATAATTATAATCTGTTTTTAAAAGCCTTTACTAAAAGCTCAGAATTTATAAGTCAAAATGTATAAATGTCATTTTTGGGAAAGAATTAATGTTTCAAATTTAAATTACAGGAGAAAACACAGGGAAAAGAGAAACATTTGGAAGGCCATCTGTTTTCAAAACCTTCAAATATCACTCTACACTTAGAAGACACAAGATGACTAACTCTGGAAAAAGTTCATACAAATGTCAGCCATGTAGGAAAGTCTTTACAGATACTTCTAAGATTAGATAATCATAATCAAACTCAAACAGCACAGGAACCATTTGAATGTTGTGTGTGTGGAAAAGGCTGCAATCAATCCTCTAAACTTCACTGCCATCAGAGAAGACATACTGGGAAGGAACTATATAAATGCCACCTGTGTGGGAAAATCTTCACTCATGTATTTCACCTTAGTCATCATGAGAGAACACACACAAGAGAGAAACCATATGAATTCCACTTGTGTGGGAAAGCCCTCACTCAATCATCTATTCTTAATAGACATAAGAGAACACACACGTCAGAGAAAACATATGGATGCCATTGGTGTGGGAAAGCCTTCACTCAGTCATCTGCCTCTAGTAAACATGAGAGAACACACACTGGAGAGAAACCATATGAATGCCATATATGTAAGAAAGCCTTCACTCAATCATCTAACCTTAGTAGACATAAGAGTACACACACTGCAGAGAAACCATATTTATGCCATCTGCGTAGGAAAGCCTTCCCTGAATCATTGAGCCTTAATAGACATAAGAGAACACACACTGGAGAAACCATATGAATGCCATATGTGTGGGAAATCCTTCACTCAATTATCTAGCCTTAGTAAGCATAAGAGAACACACATGAGAGAGAAACCATATGAATGTGACTTGTGTTGAAAAGTTTCACTCAATCATTTAATCTCCATAAGCATGAGAGAATGCGTAAAGGTGAGAAACCATATAAATTTAATTTTTGTGCAAAATCTTACATTCAATTTTATTATATTGAACAGCATGAGAAACTCACAATGGAAATAAATCATAACAATGTCCTCAATGGTAGAAATGTTTTCTGTCAAGATTATGTATTTTTGTGATATGACAGACCACATACAAAAGAACACAATTAATGCTTACAGCATATATTCTGACCTTATGTGAGAAAACAGAAATGTAATAAATGTCCACTGGCCATTGCTCAGCTACCTTCTGATAACTGGGTCTTGGCTGGCCTCCTCAGCACATTCACTCTAGCTCTTTCACTCAGACTTGAGCTTCTTCTGCCTCTCACCTCCCACCCTTCATTTAGGCAGTTTGGATGGACTCTTTCTTCTTCACTCACCTTGGGCTCCCACTGTCCACCCCACCTAGAACTAGCAACCAAGACTGGTCCCCACAGCAGCTCCACCCCTTGTTTTAAATCTTCACTCTCAGGGTCCTGCCTGGACTCTTTTGGCCCTGAACTCCACGCCCTTCCTCATACAACTCTAGACTCTTTGGGGCCATCCTTGGCTCAGACCACCACCAATGGGACTATCCTTGGCAGAGCTCAGATCCCTTTGTGCAGAATCATCCTTTTCTGGCCCAACAGGTTGATTCCATGGGCACACTGGGTCTAGTACCCACAACAATGTCCCCTGCACTGGTACTCCTCAGGTATCTCCAAATGTCCTGTTCTTCATTCTTTTCATAGGTCACCCCAATCCCCTGAGAGTCCAACCCTATACCCCAGGCTCTGGTCCCTCCATACCTGTTCCTGTCTGTGGGCCACTCTTGGTCCTTCCACCCCTCCTTCATTCCTTTCCCCAGGCTTCAGTTACATCCATTATTGTAAAGGTCCCTCTGCACATCCATCAGAGCCAGCGCCACTAGTTATGGTTCCTCCATGGGTCCTAGAACTTTCCAAGCATCTCCCAGGCTCTGCCTGCCTCCTCTGGTGCCTCATTCCCTACTGAGGTTCCTTTAACCATACCCAGTTTTATCCATGAGGCTTCAGGTCCAGTAGTTTTTCCTAGGGCCGCTCTGTAGAGAATGGGGCTCTCTGGTATGCAGAGACAGCCCAGAAACTCAGGCCCCAGGGATAAAGAAGCAGAGAGAAGGGAAGTGGTTGCAGTTTCTTGAAAAAACTAAAATGCTAAATGTTTCAAGGCCACATGATTACTACAATGACCAGGCAGCTTGCAGGAGTTAAGTGATACAAATCCTACCCCTACCAACAGCCTAAAGACCAATAAGAACCTATCCATGCAAGACTGAGAGAGGGCTGAAAGGGGCCACACAAGCTGGATGTGGTGGCACATGCCTGTAGTCCCAGCACTTGGGAGGCTGATGCAAGGAGGATCTTTGTGGGTTCAAGGCCAGGCTGGGCTACATAGTGAGTTGAAGGTCAGCCTGAACTACATAGTGAGACCCTGTCTCAAAAAAGTGGGGAGGGGAGCCACACAAACTCCAATTAAACCAACTCACAGGCTTCATGTTGGGGGCTTTCCAGCTCTGGAAGCCTCTGCACTTCAGAGATGTGTATATTGCTTCTTTGAAATAAAATTCATTCTCACTTAGAAACTTCCTTTGATTCTTTTCCTTTATTTCTATACTGGACTGAGACTGGACATGGGAACATCATAAGGTTGGTGGTCACAACCCATCTATGACATCTCTTTCACCTGGGAGTTCCACACATCAAGCTTGGTTCCCTCCGTACCTCAGGTTCTTTTGCATGTCTTCTTTTCCCTCCATGCTTCTTTGTTATTTTCCACCATGCCTCTGGTCCCTCCATTTCCCCTGTGCACCTTACATCCATCTGGGTGTCATGAAAACCACATTTGGTTTTCTCTCCACTTTTCTTTCTGTCCGTCTTCATCTCTTCCATCCGCATCTGTAGGCTTCCCTTGGGTTTCCTCATTTCACTTTAGGTCATCTATCTGAGAGTCCCACACTCCAGGCTTGGTTCCCTCCAACACTCCTCAGGTCCTTCCAGGCCACTTCATGTCCCTCTGTACCTCCACCCATCCCATCATTTTTTTTAACATCATTTAAGGCCTCAGGTCCCTCCATCTCTTCTGGCCACCTTCCATCCATTGGGGTGTCCCTCATACCTGGCTTGGATATCTCTTCCTTACTTTGCATCCCTCCTCACCTCTTCCTGTCGCTCTTGCTTCCTGGCCTCCCTGTGCACCTCTTGGGTCCCCCCACCCAGCCTGTCCACAGTTCCCATCCCAGACCTGAGGTTTCTGCATTCCCTCCTCCTAGCTCTTGGTGGAGCTCCTTCTCATTCCACTCTCAAACCTAGAATGTGGAAGGGCTATTTACTTCACATTCTGCCCACTACTTAACCTGGGAGTCCCACACAGCAAGTTGCTTGTGGAAGGGGTTATATTTCCAGGCTTCCACCAATTCAGATTTTATGAAAATGAGAACATAAATGTTCTGGGGGGGTCTCTGTGTCACTGTCACTGGAAAATCTAGGCATTACTCAGGGCCAGTCTGGCCTTTGCCTATCTAGGGGTGTCTTTGCTGCAGTTACACACAGACAGTGCTGGCTTATCAAAGGACAAAGCTTGTGTTGTTTACACATGTCCTGGCACTTGACAGGCTCATTTCTTTTAATTTCCTTAAGACACTTGAGCTTGCTTTCTGAGGTTTACCTTCTTAATAAAATTTCTCAGACACAAGTGATTTATTGTTTAATGATTTGCCCTCTGCCCCATGCCCAGCTGGGCACTCATTCATGGAGGCCTGATTCCTCAATGCAGCCATGTTTTGAAGTGGGGACTGGACAGGTGACTAGCACGTGGGTTATCTCACCATCTCTTAGGATGCATTTATGGAGAATTCGGCATCTCCCATTATCAACAAGTGTAATTAATTAAGGATGTAATCCTACTGCATTTAAAGAACAAAAGTGAGTTATAAAATTCAATTTAATTTGCTGTCTTTGTCAACCTGTCGATTTTACAACAAAATTAGTTAATGACTTTCAGATTAATTATTTAATCAGCCGCAGCCCCCAACATCAATCAAATATCATCTCTGTGAAGGTTTTGTCAAGGTTTGCCATTACCCCTCCCCATTTTGGTACTGTCTTACCAGTTACAGATTCCCAGTCCAAATCCACAGTCTACCCAAAATTTCAAATCCACAGTCTACCCAAAATTTTCCGTAAAACCCTATGCATTCTGTATGTGTATACTTCTCTACTACACTCTCAAAACCTAGAATGTTTCCTGGAACGTGGAAAGAACACAGAAGGATTTGTATAGTGGACTCTTGACTTACAAACTCAAGTTGTTTGCAAGGACTGCTGTAATGCAAGTTGGTCAATTGAAGGCTCAGGCTCCTTTACACAGGCTTCAAAGCCTCTCTCCTATATACAGGCAGATCTCAGTGTCCTTAGACAATGGACTGAATTTCTCAACCCCGCACAGGAAAGGATGTTGTAATTTTCCTTCCAGAACTCTTTAAGGGTTAACTCTGTATCTGAGACCATCTGGAAGCACAAGCAGCCAGTATTCAGCTCATAACTCAAGAATTTGTTGGTGAGTTAAAACTAAAATTCTGGTTGTAACCCAAGTTGTTCCTTTGTCACGCCAGTTGCAACTCAAGGGTCCACTGTAAATGAATAACTGATTGAATCTTTCTAATTTCCCTTCATGATGGCCTTACCTCTTTGCCCTCCAACTATGTGTTAGAGTTGCAGCTTTATAGTTGTCTGTGAATCCATTTCTAAGGAACAGTGCGTGTCCCCACAAGAGTCCTGACTAGGTTTAGCATCTGTGTTATCAGGGCTTGACCCAGTAATGTCACCTTAATTGGCTTTACTTAGTTCTTTCCTCTATATAAAAAGGATATATAAAAGTCAAGCAGAGGGTACATTTTCCCAGAGAAGTGGGATGTGAGAGAAGAGAATCTCATGGCTTGCCTGTGGAACCTGCCTCAGAAACCAGTGGACTTTTCTGTCCTTCCCACTTTTGTCTCCTGATGAAAACAAAGATGTAAGATGTAAGCTTTATTTCCTTAAAACAAGGCCTGTCAATTTTTATATATTTATTATATTAAAGCAATATTATGTGACCTTTCAATTTTATTGTATCAACTGTCACTTCTCCACTCCCACTTCCTAATTTTGATATTGTGTCCCTTTTCCATTTTTTCTTTAATTTATTTCATCTTATGTGCTTCTAAACAAAGTTTTCTATCCTGTCCAATACAATAACTAACATTCATACTTGGATATAAAATGAAAGGCATAATCGAAACCATAGGCTCACAGAAGTGATGGCCTCATTTAAACTATTCTGTATCCACATATGCTCAAACATTTGGCTAGACAGATACAAAGCACTTTCTTCATCACAGATAGTTCTACTGGGAACCCAGATCTATATTTTACATTCTTATTTTTTAAAATTTTATATTCTTATTCTATTTTTGCTTTACAAATAATTTACTTTATTCTTATCTGTACAGTATTGATTTCTCTTCAAGAGTATTGCCATGTGATTCCTGTATTTCTTTACTTTCTGAAGATAGGTGCTTATATATTTAAGATATTTTTTAACAATTACTATAATTAAGACAAATAATTTTCATGTTAATATTGTCTGAACTTTGTTATATTGGAATTTTTCATAATGTAATATTAAGCATTATTATCTTATAACCTATTTTAAACTATGAGCCAAAGTTATTTAAAAGAAAGATTTCTCTCCCCAATCCTTTATATTTAGTTGGAAGATTGTGTTCTCTATGATGGAAATTCGTTTTTTGTTTATTTCTTTAAATAGAGGGATGTTGCATATTCTTTACTTCCTCTAGGGACACACAGTATTTGTCTGCAGGTTTTTATCAACTTTAAAAATATTTTCAGTTTCAGGTTGTGTGGCTTTAACATGCAAAATATTGTAATTTAAATGTCACTCTCTTTTCACCTTTCATCAATTGCTTTGGATAATCTGAAAATTACACAAGGATGTTTTTAATTTGTAATCAGGTTAGCTTTTACATTTATAGTGTTTTCACGAAAGGATTTTGTTTTCACTTTTATTTTTAAAAGCTGTTCCCTTTTACACTAAAGTTGGCTTTTGTTTTTCTATCTGTGCATTGCTGGAAGGTAAGAGAGAAGAAGGAAAAGCTATGTTTGTATTAGCACACATACATCCTTAGCATTGGCAATACAACCTAGGCCATCACTGGTGTTGAGAATTGAGAGGGCACATGTAAGTTCTCATCATGTTTCCAGTCTATGGTTCTGAATTGAATAGAAATGTGAGGAGTGAAGATGTGAATATAAACAGACAGCAGTTATTTTTATTGACATTTGTAAAAAGCATTATTTGGGTGTGTGAATATAAAAGTCTCTAAAATAGTAACCAAGAACTAAGCAACTGTGTAGAAATAGCATAGAGACCACTGAAAAATCCCAAGTCTACCATTTGTTTTAAAAATATTAAAGTGTTATTGAGGTATAAGAAGGTATAAGAAAAATATCAGTCTTTTTTATTCATTAAGTTTATTGGTACAATTTAGGTATACAATATGATGACATTCACCATTCACAATTTGTACCTTTACATGATATATCTTGGTTCTTATTTTTTTCCCATTCCCCTGCCCTCCTTTCAACCCCTCCACCCCTCCCTATTTACAAACTCTTTGTTTCAGTTTTTTCCTTTTCTCATATTTTTCCCTTTCCCTTCTTTCTTTTCTTCTACCCCTCCCACTTGAAAAATATCAGTCTTGATAAGTGTGTGTTGACTGTGTATTAATTTGGGTAATAACAACGAAGATAGGATGAACTCTGGGAACAAATGTCAATATACTGAAGGTTGCAAATGGTACAGAACCTGGGTGTGATCATTATTTCTGTAAAAGTAAAAATGACGTGGAGTCAAGACAATTTACACTGAGAACTACTGAAAGAAATTTATTGAATCCTTTCATTGCTTTATTTTCTCAGCAGCATATAGAACTTTCTCTAAAGTAAAACACACCTTTGGTCATAAAGCATACTTAAATAAAGGTATGTTGTAGATAGAAAGGTGATCCAGGAATGGAGGAAGAGGAAAAGGTAAAGTAAAAAAGAAACACATTGAGGGATATTCTGATAATTGTGGTGTCAACTTGCATTAAAAAAATTTTGGCAGATTAATTTACCACAGTTCTGGATGTTTCTGTTGATTGACTTACTGAAGACAGAAGACTCATCCTGGGTGCAAGTGGCACCCAACAATAGGCTTGTAGCCTGGATAAATATAAAGTGAAACAGGATGTCTTGCTTTTTGCTACTTCAGAGGAGCTCCAGTCTTTGTTACTGTCTTTGGATGTCCATCTCCAGCCTTCCAGCACAGACTCTTCAGTCTTCCAAAGCAGACACCTTGGCTTCCTGATACGGACTCACATGGGACTCTGCAGTGAGCTCCAGGCCTTTGACCATTTACTGTATCCTCTGGCCCTCCAGCACCCATATGGCCCTTTTTGTAATCTTGCATACCTGACTCCAGTTGGCTCCTGTAAGTCTAATCTTGTAAATACCAATATATATTTAAAATTGTTCTGCCAATTAACCCTAACTGATATAGATATGTATATGTAACAGCTCATGATTAAATGTATTTATTATATATTGCAAATATGTACTAATAAAATTTTTAAAGAATTGAGATAATCACTTACATACTGTGGGATCACTGAGGAATGAAACTAGAAATCAACAACCAAAGAAAACATGGAAACTATGCAAAAATATACAGATTAAATCATACACCCTTGAAGAAACAGTGAGTCAGAGAAGAAGTTCAAAAATTCCTAGACTCAAATGACAATGACAGTGCAACATACAAAACCTATGCAGCAAAATAAAGCAGTTCTATGAGGGAGGCTTATAGCATTGAATGTTCATGTTAATAAATCAGAACAATCCCAAATACTGTAATGATGCATCTCCATGTCTTCATAAAACAAGAGTCATCCAAACCCAGTACTTATAGCAGGAAAGAAATTATACATATCCAACCAGAAAATAATGAAATTGTGGCCAAGAAAAAGCAATATAAAGGATCACTGAATCTAAGAGTTGCTTTTTTGAAAGGACAAACTTGATTTTAAAAACTTTAGCTAAACATATGAAAAGAAGGAAAGAAAAGACTCATACTAATGCAATTACAAATGAAAAACACAGAATCACTGTTGACACCACTGAAGCCCAGAATTTTACAGGAAACTATTTCAGAAAGATACAGTTCAATCACTTGGAGAATATAGAAAAAGTTGATAAATTATTGACTACATACACCAAAGTAGAACCAAGAAGATATACGATCCTTAAATATATCAAAACAGGCAACAAAACAGAAGCAGTAATTTAAAAATACTCTACCACATAAGTCCAGGATCCAATGAGTGCATCACATAATTTTAGCAAAACTTCCAGGAAGAAATCACTCCTCCCGTTTCATACTCTGACATAAAAATGAAAGGGAATGGCTAAAGTCATTCCTTGAAGGTAGCATTACCCTTATAACAAAATTATACAAAGATTTAAAAACAACAACAAACAAACAAACAGGACAATCTCCTTAAAGAACATATATGAAAAATCCTCGAGAAGATTGCACACACAACATGACAAATCATTAAAAGGATCACACATCATGACCAAGGTAATTTCATCCCAGAAATGCAAGAATGATTTAACATATGTAACTTGGTAAATATAAAATATCATATAAACAGTAAGGATAATAATAAAAAGTAAGGATAAAAATCACATGATCCTCTCAATAGATGAAAAAAAGGCTTTGACAAACTTCAACATACATTCATGATGAAACCCTTGATAAAAATAGGTGTAGAATATCTCTATCTCAAACTTATACAAGCCATTGATGACAAAGTCACTGCCAACATCATACAAAATGCCCCTTCTAAGCCATGCATTGTGGCACATGCCTGTAATCCCAGCACTCAGGAGGCTGAGGCAGAAGGATCATGGTAAGTTCAAGGCCAGCCTGAGCTACATAGTGAGTTCAAAACCAGCCTAAATTACAAAGTGAGATCCTTCCTCAAAAAAATAAATAAATACAATAATGTCCCCTTTGAAATCACTGACAAGTATCTTGACTCTCACCAGTTTGTTCAACATAGTACTCAAACTTTAACCAGAGCACTCCAAGAGAAAGAAATGAAAGGAATTCAAATAGGAAAGGAAGAAGTCAAACTATCTTTATTCTCAGATGACATGACTGCTTACATAGAAGACACAAAAACATCCACCAAAAGATGTCTAGAACTAATGAAGGTAGCAAAGTGGCAAGATACAAAATCAATACACCACAATCAATGGTATTTCTGTATAATAATGAACACACAGAGGAAGAAATTAGGAAAACAATCCCATTCAAAAGAGCTTCAAAGAAATAAATAACTAGGCATAAATCTAACAAAAATTATAGTGCTCTGAAAAGGAGGATTGAAGAAGACATTAAGAAATGGAAATTTCTTGATCTTCTATAGGCAAAACCAATATGGTTGAAGGTAGGATCTTACAACAGACTCAAACCCAAAAGCCACATACACCTGGAAGACATCTTGGGGAAGTAGTCATTTCCTAAGTGTTCTAAATACTACCAATAAAGCTACCACCATTGGCAATTTATAAGTACCAATTTAGGAATTAAACTTAAAAAAATAGAAAATGAGAAGACACTGCAGTAAGCTGCAACCCCAGACTCCTAGCTCACCAAAGGCAAGCCTAAGGGGCAAAGAGGTGGGACATTTTGAAAGCCACCCACCTGGACTCTCTGAATGGTTAGTGTGGAAGTAACAAAGGAGGTGAATGAAGCTCTAGGAAACAATCAAATCAGAAATAATTTCTCAGATAACTACAGAGATGAGGACCATAATGAAAGACATGGATACTGACTCTAGAGCAGTTTCAGATAAAAAAAAAAAAATAGAGAAGCTTAGGAAAATGATGGAACCCATGAAGACCCAACATAGGAAAGAAATGGATTTTATGAAGCAGATTCAAACAGATATCCGGAAGATTAAAAATTTCACTGAGACACACTGAATCAGCCTGCTGCAGACAGACAGGCCTGTGCATGCCCTACCGAGGTCCTGATTCGTACGGGAGACGCCTAATCACCCCGCTGCAGACAGGCAGGTCTGCCCATGCCCTACCAAGGTCCTGAGTCGCACAGAACACGCCAAATCAGCCCGCTGCAGACAGGTGGGTCTGTGCACGTCCTATCGAGGTCCTGAGTCATGCTGAAGATGCCTAATCACCCCGGTGTAGACAGGCAGGTCTGCCCACACCTCACTGAGGTCCCTATCGTGCGGAACACATGCCAAATCAGCCCACTGGAGACAGGCAGGTCTGGGCACGCCCTAAAGAGGTCCTGAGTCCCGAAGAAGACACCGAATCACCCCACTGCAGACAGGCAGCCACCTGATTTCACAACACAAAGACAGACCACCAGACCAAGGTACTGAGTGCCACCGTTCCCGGTCCAGAGGTAGGGGCTTCTGAGCCGTCGTCCCACTGCTCCTGGTCCAGAGGAAGGGGCTTCCTGGTC
>NW_004624736.1:731544-761639 GCF_000247695.1 Heterocephalus glaber
TGGTTTTGGAATCAAAGTAACACTTGCTTCCAGGTATGAATTTGGAAGCCTTGCTTCCCTTTCAATTTCCTTGATGAATTTAAAGAGTAATGGCAATAGTTCTTCTTTAAATGTCTTGTAGAATTCAGCAGTGGAGCAATCAGGACCTGGGCTCTTCTTTGTTGGTAAATTTTTAATTATGTTTTCAATTTCACTCATTGTAATTGGGGTGTTTATAATTTCTATGTCTTCTTCATTTAACTTCAGCAATTCATATGTATCTAGCGATCTGCCCATTTCTTCT
Organism: Heterocephalus glaber; assembly: GCF_000247695.1. The sequence continues at coordinate 731,828 of NW_004624736.1, forward strand.
GTGTTTTCCATTTTATTAGAGTACAGGTTCTCAAAGTAGGTATTGATGATCCCCTGGATTTCTGCTGGTTCTATTGTGACTTCACCTTTTTCATTCTTAATTGCATGGATTTGAGCCTTTTCTTTACTTATTTTGATAAGGTTGGCTAAAAGTTTATCTATTTTATTTATTCTTTCAAAAAATGAACTCTTTGATTCATTAACTTTTGGTATCATTCTCTTAGTCTCCATTTCATTGATTCCTGCTGTGATCCTTATAATGTCTTCTCTTGTATGAGCTTTGGGTTTATTATTCTCTTCTTTTTCTAGGAGCTTGAAGTTCTGTATTAGTTTATTTATCTAAGTTCTCTGTGTTATCCTAATATGGGCATTCACTGCTATGAATTTCCCACATAGAACTGCTTTCATTGTGTCCCATAGATTCCTGTATGTTGTACTGCCATTATCATTTACTTGAAGAAACTGTTTAATTTCTTAATTTCCTCTGTGATCCATTGGTTGTTCAAGAGGGTGTTATTAAATTTCCAGGAGTTTGTAGAAGTTTTGCGGTTTCTTATGTTATTGATCTCCAATTTTATTGCATTATGGTCTGATAATATACAGGGGGTAACTTTAATTCTTTTACACTTACTTATACATGTCCTATGAGCTAGCATGTGGTCTGTTCTGGAGAATGACCCGTGTGCAGCTGAAAAGAATGTGTATTCTGATTTTCTGAGGTGGAACACTCTGTAAACATCTATTAAGTCCATTTGTTCAATATCTTGGTTCAGTTCTAAAATTTCATTGTTAATTTTTTGTCTAGATGATCTGTCTATTTGTGATAGTGGAGTATTGAAGTCCCCCACTACAATTGTATTAGTGGTTATTTGATTTTTCATATCCATTAATATTTGTTTTGTATAGTTAGGGCATTCATATTTGGTGCATATATATTTAGGATTGTCATCTCTTCCTCTTGGATTGTTCCCTTCACAAGGATATAGTGACCATCTTTTTCTCTCTTAGTTACTTTTTGTTTGAAATCGACTTTGTCTGCATATAAGGTTGTTACCCCTGCTTTTTTCTGGGTTCCTGTCACATGTAGAACTGTTTTCCATCCTTTTACTTTCAGTCTATGAATTTCTTTTTGAGTTAGGTGTGTTTACTGTATACAGCATATTGTTGGATTTTGCTTCTTAATCCATTCTGTCAGTCTATTTCTTTTGATTGGTGAATTGAGGCCACTGAGAGTGATAGTTGATAGATATTAACTCCTCCTTGTTATGATGTTTTCCTGTTGTTGGCTCTTTTATTTTTTATTTTTTTCCCCCTTTCTCTTTAGTTTCTTACCTTGCCTGGTGGCTTCCCCCTGTTGGGCCTCATGGATTCATGACCTTCATTGTCTTTTTCTAGGATATTGTTTAGAATTGTTTGGAGTGCTGGTTTGGTGTTCATGAAATTTCTCAGGTGAAAGTTCTTTGTCATGGAGGTATCTAATTTCCCTATTGATTTTGAGGATAATTTTTCAGGATACAACAGTCTAGGTTGGAAGTTATTTTCTTTTAGAGCTTGAAATTCTTCATTCCAGGCTCTCCTTGATTTTGTCTTGAGATGTCTGCTGTGATTCTGAAGGGCTTTCCTTTGTAGGTGATTTGTTTCTTTTCTCTAACTGCTTGTAGGATTTTGTTCTTCTCTTGGGTTTCTGGGATCTTGACTATTATATGTCTAGGTATAGATTCTTTTTATCATAGCTAGTTGGAGTTCTATATGCCTCACTTGTCTGTATGTCCAAATCTCTACCTCTGTCTGGGAAGTTTTCTACTATTACTTCTGTGAACAGTTTTTTTATGTCAGTGGTGCTTTCTTCTGTTTTTTCTTGGGCTCCTATCAGTCTTATGTTGTTCTTTGCATCGTCTAGCAGCTGCTGGATTGATTTCTCCTGATCCCTTACTATTTTGAATAGATCTCTGCTTTCATGGTCCTTAACTGCAATCCTGTCTTCTATATCTGACATTCTGTCTTCACATTCCCTTAATCTGCTCTGCAGGCTTTTAATGCAGATTTTAATCTCCTGAATATCTGTTTGAATCTGTTTCATGGATTCCATTTCTTTCTTATGTTGGGTGATCATGGTTTCCATTTTTTTCTTATGCTAGGCATTCATGCCTTCCAGCATGTTTTTGAGCTCATCTATTTTTTTTTTTTAATCTGTTTCTGTTCTAGAGCCTCTAATCAGGCCTTTCACTCTGCTCACCATCTCTGTAGTTATCTGGGAAATTATTTCTGTTCTGAATTTTTCTAGAGCCTCATTCATCTGTTTTGTTACTTCCTGTGCTTTCAGTCCAGGTTGTCCAGGTGGTTGATTATCAGACTTTTCCACCTCGTTTCCCCAGAATTTGCCTTTTGTGGGGTGGAAGTCTGAGTTTGTGCCTTGCTTAAATGTCTTCTAATTTTTGCTTTTGGTACTGTCCTTTGTTTAACTCCTGGGTTGATAGTTTAAAACTGCTTACTGTAGGTATCTTTTTTGCTTGTAATTAGAACCCTTATGGAATGATTGCTTCTCAGAGGTGTCTTCCAGATATAGCTGGTCTTTAAGTTTTGATTCTCTAATGGCTCTGAGGCTGTCTCATTTTCATTATACCAGGAAGGACAACTGATTAGATCAATCAGAACACCTTAGCCCAAGTGATACAATCAGCAACACAATAGCATCAAGTACCTGTTAGAAAATGACAATTTGTGGTAGTCATTAATCTATCACCTTTAACTGTGTGAATTAAATCAAAATCAAAGACCAATCCAACATGTGTTTATAGTGAATAAACTCTTCAATATAGCAACTTTACCCTTCAAGATGGGGAGTTAGAAGGATTTGGGGAGGGTGGAATAGGTAAGTAGAAGGATAGGGAAAGGTTAGCAGTGAGGCCAGAGGGCACAGGCAAGAGAAGGAAAGAGAAGAAAAGAAAGATAAAGAAGAAATATGAATTAGGGGCAGAAAAGGAACACAAAGGGAGATGAAGAACAATGTGGGACAGCAAGGGAGTGAGGCAGAGGGAGAGAAAGAAAAGAGAAAAGAAAGAAAAAAGAGAAAAATAAAAATTTTAAAAGAGTTGCAAAGTAGAAAAAAATTAAAAATAAGAGCAAAAAAAATAGTGGTGATTTTGAAAATAACAGATAAAAGATAAAAATGAAGGGCCTCCTTCAGGGTATGTCTCTGCTGTCACAACAGACAACATGGGCAGCAGTGTGTAGGCATAAGTCAATGAGTTTCAGCAAGCCCATCATAGACTCATGAGATTCAGGCAGATTCCTGGCTGCAAGTCCCAAGTTGAGCTCCCTGTCCTCCTGCAGGGTTGAATTCTGCAAGGTTCTACTGCAGGTTCCAGATGCCCTTCCCCTTAAGATAGTCCAGGTTCTGATGGGAGGTGATGATCCTTCCAACTTACCAACTACCATGATCTGGTGTGCCTTTATTGCAGAGATTATCTTCACTTTTCCAGTGGGCTTCTGTTTTCATCAGGGAGCCTGAGAGAGGCCCTCTCTCTGTTGTTCACTTCTGCAGCTCAGGACAATGGCCTTTATGTTCCCCTGTGCCTCTGCAGTATGGATCCAAGTAGCTGTACAGCCAAGAAGCCGGGGAGTGGGGAGGGCTGTAGGCACCTGCGCAGCCAAGCTGGAGGCTGGTGGGCGAGCCCGGGGGTCCTCACTGGCCAGGTCTTTGGCTAGGTCTCCAGGTCAAAGGTGGGCAGAGCCTCACTTTCTCATTTCTGGAAGAATGATTCTCTGGTTTATTTCATTTGTTGTGATAGTTTGTAGTGGTGTCAGTTCATAGTCAGCTGGCTCCAAGGTGGGGTGGCACACAGCAGAGGGGCACTGCAGAGCAGAAACAGTCCACAGCAAGCAGGCAGGTAAGAGCCAGAACTCTAGTAAATTTTGAAAAAATAGAAAATTTAAAAAATTTTTAAACGTAGTAGATGACTACAGAATATTCCACCCCACAACATCAGAATACACATTCTTCTCAGCTGCTGCACTGTCCAGCACAAGCTCACATTGGATAGTTATGACCAGCATTCAGAGACCAGAAGCTGGCTATCAACTGTTGGCATCCAGTTTTTCCTGGTGACATCAGGGTTGCTCATAGAGTTGCTTTTTGGTGATTCATGATTCCCATCTGAATCAAGCAAAAGAACCACAGGCTGATTGGCAATATTTGGACATAGTTAATAATGACAGCACAGTTAAGAATGGTGGCAATAGAGTCAAATCATGTGTGTTTGAATCCTTGTGTATTTGCTTTCTCTTGCTGTTATAACAAATGACCAGAAACGCAGTAGTTTAAAACAGCACAAATGTATTATAGTAGAGCCCTAGAGATCAACCAAATCCTACAACTTATGTTGGAATACAGCTCAGTGATTTTCTTTCTTTCTTTCTTTTTATTTGTACTAGGGATCAAACTCGGGTCCTGGCACTTGCGCAGCAGGCGGTGAAACCACTGAGTTAAATTCCCAGCCCTAATTTTCTTAGTTACGGTTCTTGTTGCTGAGACAAAATACCCAACACCCAAAGTTAAAGGAGAAAAGGTTTATTTAGCTCACAGTCTGTAGAGGTTTCAGTCCATAATTGGCTGGCTCAGCGGCAGGACAGCATCACAGAGAAGAAACAGTTCATGGTGGGCAGAAGATAACAAAACAAGCAAGGGATGACCACAGCTCTTTCTATCCATTGTATCTTATCCAGGTTACTTAGGGCAGGTAGCACTCATACCCTTAATCCTAGTGCCCTTGGTCCTATCATTGTACCACAAATCAATTCCAGCATCACACACTCTAGATCCACCACCTCTGAAAAAGCCCCACCTATGACTGCATGAGGCTTTAGAGGACATCTAGACACAAGCCATAACAGTGGTAGAGCACCTGTATGGCATACATGAGGCCTTGGGTTCTATCCCCAACAGGAAGGAAGGAAGATAGGGAAGGGAGGAGATGGAGAGTGAGGAAAGAAGAAAAAAAATCTAAAATCAAGATATGTTCCTCTGGAACATATTCTGCATGTGTTCCTTGGTTCATGGCCCCTTAATCTATCTTCAGTGTCACAAACAGAGCATCTTGCTCTCTGCTTTCATTATCTCATCTGTCTCTGATTCAACATTCCTATCTCCCTCTCATAAGGTCCCTTATGATAACATTGGGCCCACCCTAATCATCCATGATAATCTTTCCATCTCAAGATCCTCAGAGTCCATTCATCAATGTAAGGTAATATTTCATTTTATCTAGCAAGTGACTTCCATGTAAAGCAATATTCAAAGGTTCTAGGGGTTAAGAGATAGGTAGACATCTTTGGAGGGGATCATTATTCTACATACCATGATAACATATAAAGGACAGAATGATGGTCCCTACTTACAGGTTGCTATGAGGATTGGGTGAGTCCATACATGTAAGTGGTGCTTAGAACACAGAAGCCATGGTATCTAGTTTTAGAATTACATAGTTACCTAAGTTACCTTCTTTGCCCTACACAAGAATGATAGTTCTCTGAAGAAAAATAAAACAGAATTGTATACATCTGTGTGTTCCAGTGCTTATCATAGGGTCTGGGACATAGGAGGTGTTCAATAAATATATGTCAAACTGAATTGTTTCCCCAAACAGTCTATTATTCTGCCAGTAAAAATGATAAGAGAATTGAAATTACGAAAAATATCACAATATTATGTTGTCAAGTGAAGTGACAGAAGCAAAATAAAATATCCCTAGACAATCACAGCTGTTTGAAATATGCAAAACTAAAAATTGTACACAAAAATAGAGTGGAAGGAAATATGCCCAAGCATTAACATTTTAACAGTGGTGGTCTTGGAGTAATGAAATAATAGATGCTTTTTTTCTTCCTGTACTTTACTTTCAGATTTTTTCTGTTGACCATATTCACTTGTGAGACGTAAAAGTAACTTACATCTTATTTATACACACACATCCCTTTTGTTCATTAAATATTAGATACAATATTATAAATTGAATAAACTCAAGTTTTAAGTTAATGTCTAGGTTATGGTTCTGGGTCCAGCATTTATGTGGTAGGTAAACTTTGAGACATCGGCTGAGGCACCTCACTGTCATTTCCTGCTCTGCTGCTGAACGTTGAGGAGGGTGACTATCTGTCCATTCAGGGATGCAGTGAGGTTCTGTATAACAGTGGACATAATGTACTCAACATGTCATGTGGCGCCTGTTAGTTCTTCCCATGTCTGTTATTACTAAAAGCATAATGCTGCCAAACCCACATATGAAGTTATAAGGAAGAATTTATTCAGAAAAAGAAAGCTGGGAAAATAGGAAATAAGACTAAGCTTGCTGGATCTCAGAATCTATAGGATTTATTTTATTTTTACCCCTTTAGAGTAAAAATGTACAAAATCTGATCATAAAAGGTCATTTTCCAAATATTCTGTTTTTAGTAATGGAATCCCACCTCCTCTCAAAAAAAATCTTGTGTAAATCTCTCAAACATAAAACAGATCAAAACAGCTGCCCTGGTAAAAACAGGGCTCAGGCCATGTGCTCTGAGCTCTGGGTCACCAACACTGTCACTGATCTGAAGCTTCTCAGAGAATAATCTAGAAAATTCTGTTGGGACACAAATCTGACTGGCTCAGGAATGCAACTCTCCCCTGACTTCTGGGAGTAGAAGCATGCTATCACCAGTACCCTACAGTGATTGGAAGAGGCAGCAAAAGATCCAGGAACAGCTGTATCCAAGCTCCCAAGCCACTAGGTGCAGAATTCCTGCATCTCTCCGTCCAATTCTGAGAAGTTGTGACCTTATTTGAGCTGGAACTCCACAGAGGGATTGTCCTCCAGCATGGGCCTCCTCGGCCTTGACTACCCCTTGTTTACCCATTCATCAGCAGATGGCAGCTGTATGCTCCCCCTTTGATTTCTGTGCTCAGGAGCAGCCAGCTAAGACCTGAGCTGAATAAACATCATATCATTTGGCACTGGCAGGATTCCTGATAGCCAGGGCCAGGGGAGGTTCAGAGAGGATTAGGTTTAGATTAGAAAAGGGATTGAGTTATTCCCTTTCCCTCATACAGAGGTCTCCTAAGTGCCTTAGGGTTTTGTAAGAGGAAAGTGGGCTGACAGCCCCAGCTCAGCTGCTTTAAAAAAAAAAAAAAAAAAAAAGGCAGTGAGCTTGGCATTCTTTTGTAAAAGGTCTGGTGTGTGGTTCTTCCAAAGTGATTTCTGCTATGAGGGCCATGCATGTTTGGGAACTTGCAGAAGGCTCTGGATCTTTTCTCTAGAGAATTGTACACACACACACACACACACACACACACACACACAATGCACTGGTTGGGGAGGAAGGCTGAGGAGAAAGAGAGAATTTTACTTCTTTCTGGAGGTCCCTGACCACTCAAGCAGAAGGAATTGTGAGAGCCTGCACTACTCGCTAACAGGAGGCTACACTCTTCCCCGAGGTGAGCGGGGAGGGTTTCCCACCTGCCATCCTCCCCAGAGTGGTTCTTCAGTGACCACCACGCTGAACGGACCTGCTGTCACAGTGCCAGGTTTCCTTGGCAGTCCAGCCTCAGAGTGGCTTGTTGGGGGCTCTGCCAGTTGCTCTTGTTTATTACACAAAGTCCTGCTCCACTCCATGGAGACAGCTGGCAAACCAAAACTATTTCATTAGCCAGCAACAAACAGGTTAGAGAGAGGAAAAATAAACAAAAGAAGACAAAATAAGGGAGATACCCTTGAAGGCACCACTTCTCCTTAGGCTCCCCGGAAGACTGTTTTCATCCCAGTGTTCCCTAGTTCTGCTGTTCTACTGGATAGTGTTTCTGCCCTCAAGTGAAAGAAACTTCTAGTTGTTTTCCTCCTTGTTCTTCTCTCTCAGTGGGGTTTCCCTCACCATTTTTTAACCTCATACAAGTCTAATTATTTAAATACAGGATAACCAAACATTGCATATTTTTCATTCATTTTTGTAAGATAATACAACAGGAAATATAAATATAAATTTACTCGATACGAGAATTAACTGGTTGAAATGACACCTGCCCAAGCATTGCTCAGGATTGTCAGTACATGAACAAACGCCCTGCTCAAAAGATGCTCAGGGTAAATATTTAAGTGGCTAAAAGCAATGAGGCTAACCTCCTCCTCCAATTAAATACTTGCTACTATCTAGACTGACTTATTTGGAAAAATTGTAGTATGGATAAGGGTGGGGGCAGGTATCAGGGGAGGTTAGGAGAAGTATTTTTCACCTCTCTAAACAGCTGTGTGCTTCTCATCCTTACCACACAAAAATTCTGGCTCAGAACCCCTGCACTGGGGTGGTTAGACACTGGAGTGCTCGGTCTGCCATTTACTTGGTGACAGTGAGCAGGCTACTTAGACTGTGAGCCTCAGTTTCCTCCCATGATTGAAATGGGACCTACTACATAGGCAATAGTAAGAATTCAATGAGGATTCACGTTAACTGTTTATTATTATTATAGGCAGGCTTTTAATCCCCCAGGAGAACATGAACTTCCCTCTAAAAACACCCTCTGCTGCTCCTACAGTCTGAAAGTTCATGTCCCCCTGAATCCATATGTCGAAACCTGGTCACCCAGGTCATCCCTGGTGGGATTAGGAGGTAGAATCTTTGGAAGGTAATTAGGATATGAGGGTGGAGCCATCACGAATGGGATTAGTGCCGTTATAAAGGCATCCCAGATAGTTACCTTAATCATTTCCATTATGAAGAACACAGCAAGAAGGTACCATCTATGAACCAGAAATCAAGACCTTCCTAGACACTGAACCTGCTAGCAACTGGGTCTTGAACATTCCAGCTTCCAGAACTGTGGCAAATTTCAGTTGTTTATAAACTATCTACTCTATATTTTGTTATGCAGCTCAAACAGACCAAGATGAGCTATAAATACATAGGCTTTCTCCAATTTGTATATTACTTTCCACTTGCCACCCATAGGATGAGCAACCAAGCGTGCAGGTTCTAATTCTTAACAGTACTTAGTACGAAGACAGAACTTGGTAGGTTCAATCTGGCCTACTCTGCATAACATATATTGTAAAAAGCCAGGCATGGTGGTGCACACCTGTAATCCTAGCACTCTGAGAGGCTGAGACAAGAGGATCACAAGTTTGAGCCCAGCCTGAACAATTTAATGACTTACTGAGACTCTGTTTTAAGATATAAGTAAGTAATGGGGTGGGGGTATAGTTCAGCATGAAGACCCTGGGCTCAAGCTCCAGTACCACCAAAAACTTTCAGATTTTGCTCTTCACTGTAGTGTCACTATCATGTCAGTGGAGAAGGCAGTAGAAGATTTACAAAGAGTTAAGATTTACTGGAACACTCCATGTGTTAGTAGATATTCTAAGCAATTTATTTAGTGTAATCCTTTCAGTAACCCTCCCGATAGGTACTATTATTATTATCATTACCATTTTTAAAATGTTAACAAATACCTAGGAGGGTTAAGTGAAGAGCCCAGAGTCAGAGCTGGTGACTGTGAGATCTGGTAGTAAACCCAGAGCTGCCTGCATTGTGTTGCTGTGGTTTCTCCAAATTTTTATTAAACTGTGTTGCTTTGCTTTCTACTCCCAAAATTAATAATTTTCAGTTAAGAAGCTTATCCTTGCTCACTTCAGGAGCCTGATAGTTTCTCCCTAGCAAATCTCTGATGGTTTAAAACTGCCCAGAGCAAACTCAACTTCACATCTATTTAAAGCTGCCTTCACATTGTTTGCAAAACCGCTGGTTAATATAGTTTTTAACCTCCATGCAGAAGAAAATCATGTAAGTGCCCTCCTCCTTGAGTGCTCATCATAAGAGGGGAAAATGGGCCAGAGATTTAGCTCAGTGGTGCCACCACCTCCCTCGCAAGCCCAAGGTCCCGAGTTCAATCCCTGGTACCACAAAACAAAAAAACAATAGTGGGGGAAGAAGGGACAGTGTTCTCCTACATCATCCACAATGTTTGCTAAAAAACGTAAGAAATAGTTCTTAAAGGCATATACAGACACATACGGTGCTTCATAAGAACTTATACCACAGTCACTGTCCCTGGCTTATTTTCTCATTTTAATTGCCCCTGAGCATGTTTTGGATCTGAATTAAATTATTTTACCTAATGTTTATATTTTTCCTGATTCTAAAAATAGTATATCTTCATTGTAGGAAATTCAGAGAATGCAGAAGGATATAAAGAAGCGATAAAATGGAGAGCCAGTTTCTTAGTGTCTGATCTGGGCCCAGATTCAAAATCATTTGTGTCCTAATAATTCCTGTGTAGTTAGTGTTGTGAAGAACTAATAACAAAGAAAATCCTTTTGATTTTAGGACAAGATATTTTAACATAAGTCATTATAAAGCAGCGGACTTAGAAAAAAAATTTCCTCACTACCTTTATTATGGGCAGAGTCAGGAGAATTGTTGAATGGAGAAACAGTAACCCTATGTTACTCCTAAATGTTTTGTATTGTATAGTAAACTGGACCTTTCTCTAAACTTTCACAATGATCTGCGATCTCGAATTTTCAAAAACTGGTTAAAAAGACTCCAATAGAAAACTAATTTCCATTCCACTTTTCCTTATTTATAAAATTTAGAACACATATAAAATACAAAAATTAAGTTTTCAATAGCTACATTTGGATATTTGCAATATATAATATGCGCATCTTAACTGAATGTGATTCAAAGAACAAGCTATCTTTACATAGATTTCTTTCTTCATATAACACCTATCAAACATTCTAAATCTATTTTAGAGTCACTGTCCATATTTGAACACGTAACAGAAAAAAATCATAGTATTTTCTATGTTCTTAACTATATTGAATCTACACTGTGTGCACTGAATGTCTTCAGTGGTATGTAAAAAATGATAATAAGGTAAATTGGGGCCTTATTTTCCTCTTTCTGTTCACTTATTTTCAAAGTCAGATTAGAGAGGAGTTGATTTCATTTTAAATAACATTTCCTCCCATGTCAACTGTGGGCCTAAGTCTTGTGAAGCAATTAGTGTTTACAAATTTACAATCAACAATTTGAGAGGCATTAGTTGCTTGAAGAATTATTTATGTAATAATTAATTTACTTCCTTATCCCTTCACTTCATCTAAGAACCTCAATGTGATTCATAAATATTAGCTTATTGCAATTATATTTTATTGCAAGAATAATAGGATATATAATTATTAGTAAATTTAAATCATTATTAGCTTTGTAATTGACCAAGAAGTTGACATTTTGATTTGTGATTGTGGTTTATCTCTGATTTATACTTAAATCATTCTTCTTTCTGTGCCAGTGAGTTGCTATCATATATTAAAAGAATTCTGGATACTTCAGCATTGTCAAGTGATACCAGAAAAAATCCAATGTAAGCTGATTCTCATCTCCTTTAAAATACACAGTAATATCTGGGTGTGGTGGCCCATGCCTGTGATCCCAGTGCTCAGGAGGCTGAGGCAGGAGGATCACAAGTTTAGGCCAGCCTGAGCTACCCAGTGAGTTCAAGGCCAATCTGAACTGCAAAGGAAGGCCTTATCTCAAAACAAACAAACAAACAAACAAACAAAATACAGTATTTTTCCTGTAAGATTCTAGGAACATCTTGAATTCAACATGTAAGGTTTCCTTCTTAGTGTTCTGTAATTAACTGGCATTTTGCTTCTTTGAGTGATCCTCAGGAGCCAGCCAAACAAACAAGCAAGCAAAATCTACTAATTATAAATATAGTAATAAAACACACAGAACAAGGAAGCAAAAATTATTTTGATACCTAGTTAATCTCTCTAGGCTTGTACTTTTGCCTTTTTCACTGAAACCTCAGAATATTTCTGGTGTTTTTCTTCTAATCATCAGATCTCTGACCCATGTTATCTATAGTCATTGTCATGGCTGTTCTTGTTTTTAAGTGAATTCTTTCAGGCTGGGGCTTGGGGAGAATACCACGCTGTGTGGATTATGATTTGTAATCTTTTGTGTTGTTTATGCCATTTTGTATTTTTTAAACATGATTTATTGTTTATTTTTAACATTTAGACATCATGCTTTTATATGTCAAAGATAAACTTTGATCTCTGTGTGTTACACTTTCTTAATCTTAGGTCATGGGTCTGGGGAGCCAAAGATGAATGGGACTGAAAAAGCTCTCAGCAACATAGTAGTGGTTGCCACAACTCAATAGCAGGGATGTGAAAATGGATACAGAGTTGCTCAGAATAGGAACTTGTTTGGACTGTGAATCTTAGTCACTGCCTGACCTAGTAACACTTCATCATGGCCCTGAGTCTAGAAAAGGGGTATCTTTGACTGGAGAGTGAACAGTGTCGGCTTTTCCAAAACAACAAAGAAAGATAAAAGGCCCTTTCTTACCTACTTTTAATTATTTTTTCCTAGAAATATGCTAATTTAATAAGTCAACACCTGTACATAACTCAACATGTCAGTAATTTTAATCATGCTCCCATTGGCGTTTTTAAATGTTGGTAACAGGGTCATTCTAGTGACTTGGGTTTGCAAACTTATAAAATAAATGTCCTCCATGAGGATATACTTAGGTGGTTTTCTCAAATTCCCAATTGCATTGCACTTAAGTCAATATTAAAAGAAGTAATTATATTATAAAATTATAATTGCCCAAAAGACTTTTGAGTCCATGTTTCTATAGTATTAGAAGGTAGCAATTATTTGTCTTAAGTAGACCTTAGACTCTGTAATTTTCATTGAGATTAATTCTATTAATTGCTTGGTGGTCCATCCCATTTGGAGAATTTTCTTAAAAAGTAATGCAACTTCCTACTGAAGCAATGTAAGAGTGGAATAGTCCTCAGTGAAAACAAAAAAAAAAAACCATTTTCCTCCTCTGTTCTGTTTCATTTCTTCCTTCCTAATTTACACTCTCACTAAAGAACTCTCATGTGAATCCTGAACATAAGTCATGTGGCTAGAAAGTTAATACTCTGCTACTAACATTATAACATTTGTCATTTTCTGGTTAGGAATCCATCCAACCTCTACAAGGTGAAGGCCAGGTAAGAACACTTCATTGAAAAGGAAAAGAACCAGTTTAGTTTGAGATGCATCTTTACCTAAACATGGCTCTTCACCATTACCTACTGTGATGTTGGACAAACTAACCTTAATTTCAACATGTGTAAAAGGGAAAATAATGGAATGGCAATGAGGACTAAATTAGATAAGAAAAACAAGTAAGTAATGTGCCTAAAAGAGTGTCTTTTACCTGGTAGACCTTCTATATGTGGATATAAGTTATTAGCTATTCTCAAATATTTTGACAATTGTTTTAAATTTCTTCTCTCATCATTCTCTCTAGTAACTTATGAAACCAGTAACCTTTCCTATATATATGAATAATCCCACTTTCGAAAAGAAAACTGACGCTTTCTCTGTACCATCAACAATTATTCCTTATTCATCTTATTTAGTATAGCCAAAGAAGAATATAATAATGGAAACAGATACAGAGAAATAAAGACACTGTCTTTACTTGGGTTGGCAACAGCTGATAATGAGACTTCAACTAGGAATAATATTCTAAGTAGGGTAAATTATAAGATTGAACTGCAAAAGATCTAAAAAGGGAAGAGAAAGTTATATGAAGATAGTATATGAAAGTTGTAAGATGAAATTCAGGCAAGGTATTATGAAATTTTGGCAAAATGAAAGGTACCACTGGGCCAATTCCTGGAGATAATTATAGAGCAAAATTCCACTCAGGAGATTGCCTAGGAAGATGAGTTCAAAAGAGACTCTTAACAAAAGTGTGATTATTGCTAGGAAGGCAATGGGCAGAAGGCCAGAATAATGATACTTAAGTATTTTACAAATACCTTTTTTGTGTTTTCCTGTTTCTCGGAGCTGCCCTGATAAACAGGAACCTTGTTCATCACCACTATTTTACAGATACAGAACTGAATGAATCAGGGTTCACTAGAGGAACAGATTTAATATAATATATTAATATGATTTACAAGGTAGGCTTACAATGGCCACCTGCAGAGTCAGATGTGAAGAATGCAAAAGGGCCATCTTTGTGCTAAAGAGCCAGAGGATCCAGTCAAAAAATCATAGGCCTAGAGATCACTGAACAGTCAGTCCCATGCGAGTTTGTATTGGGAAGCCAAAGGATCTGTGCTGGAAGGTGGAAAAGTCTGAGTTGGAAGGCTGAAGAGTCTGTGCTGGAAGCCGGGAACAGATGCCCAAAGGTAAAGACTACAGCTCCTCCAAAGAAGCAGAAGCAAGACTTCCTTCTTCTTTCCCTTTTTATTACACCCAGGCTACAAGCCTATTGGTTGATACCACCTACATCCAGGAAGGTCTTCCCTCTTCAGTAAGTCCATCATGCAGATACACTCAGAACTATGCTAAATCAGTCCACTTGGCATTTCTTATTCAAATTGACACTAAAGGTAAATATAACACTTAAGCCTAGACACAATTAAGTGATGTGTCCAAAATTATACAGCTGGTGAAGGATGAAGCCAGGTCTGGAATGTAGATCCTCCCAGTCTAAGTGCATTATAACCTCCTCTAAAGAGATGTCAAATGTTGTTTCCCCAAGGAATAATGATTTTTGATTAGTGCCGCCTGGATGTATTCACTTGAACAATTTAGGGAAATGTTTAAAAGATTTAATTATAGACACTATCTTTCAGGTTATCCCCAGCTTCTAAATATTTCCTGGGTCAAAATATTCTGTCTCTGAGGGATGTACAGTCAAGCACTGATTAATGATAGAGATCCATCCTAATGCATGGTTTCATCACAGATTGCATAGATTGAACTTACACAAACTAAGATGACTGCATCACTAGGCAATACAGTATAATCTTTTAGGGCCACAGTTAATATGTGGTCCACTGATGACAAGAAACGTCGTTATGTGGTGCATGACTATGTATGTTGCAGAACAGATTTTAAGCAAACACCCATATTAACACCAACTAGGACTTGACCCCAAATCCTTCCTGGGTTTCCTACACTAGTCACATTAATAACTTGATAATTTCTTCGCTTCTGGCTAACTAAGGCTTACTTTGTATAAAGGCAAACCAACGACAATACACTTAGTTGTTATATTTAAAATCATGGACATTTGCTGGTAATTTCCCAGAAAACTAATAAAATTAACTTAGGTATAACATATACACTAAACTACTTATACAGTATAATACACAAGACTGAAGTAGAGCTTGATGAAGTTTTACATATTATCCAGCATGTAACCATTACTATCAAGATAAATCAGCACATGCAGGGCAGTTTATAGAGTATCTATAAAAATGAGTTTTCTCAGTCTAAGCTGTCAGTCACTAGGTGGATACTGTTTCCCTATGGACTTAACTGGGCAAGCACTATAAGCAATAATCTTTCAATTTTAAGGAGTGCTAGATAATCAAAGGAAGACCCAAAGCCCAATATGAGGTTAGTAGGTCATATTCCTGATACTGCTGTTTCTGGCTCTTCCTCTGCAACATTTACTGTCTGTTTCCCCAGGAGGAAACACTTCTTTCCATGGTTGGTTTCCCCTGGAGGAAACACTCCTTTCCATGTGAGTCAGACTAATCCCACCCTGGAGCTCCAGGGTTGTATGAGGTGAACTGAGACTGAGCCAAAGGGCATGCTGCAATTCTTCTCCCACTGATGCTGGATCGAGGGATAGGCTCAAGGCAACACAAGACTTAATGCTCTTCACTTTTCCCACAGGTGTTCAGTGCTAGAAGATATGAGGACTTGGTGCAAACATCTTGCCATGATGAGCAAAAAGAGAAGGAGCCAATGTCAGGGAGGAGGGAGCCAGTGACTGAAATGGAAAGCTGATCTGCTGGTATGCAGAGATACCATACCTACCCTCGCCTAAAACAGGATCTTTCCCTCAACTTGAAGTAATATTGCTCAGTAGATTCTTGAATTTGGTTTTCTTTCACTTACATTTGTAACGATCTGACAAATGTTGGAGAAGGCTAAATCATTCCCTATGGGAAGAGCTTTTTCTTCTTTTAGAAGAGAGTGCACAAACGAAGGGGAAATGAAGAGAAGGAGGCAGCAACTGTAATTTTTGCAGAAAATGACTGGAAGATTTTTCCTTTTTAAGAACAAGGATGATGAATATTGGATTGCTGGATTTTTTTTTTTTTTTACATTCTATGCAAGATAACTTTTACCTTCCTGAAACTCTGCTAAGTGTTTAAGAATACCTTGTGTGAATGTGAGGGTTGTGGGGGGAGGAAGGGAGGGAGGCAAGAAGACTGAGTTCTACAGTGTACCAACATGGTACAAAATATGGGAAACAAGGGCAATGGTGAGATGATCCCTAAATTCAACACTTTCAGCAAAACAGGAGCTTGAGGCTAGAGCTGGTGATGGAAATGTAAATTTTGGCAATGCAGAAAATTGGTAAATGCCTTATACTCCACACAGGTCATGAGGTGGGGGTTGAAGCCTAGCCCCTCTTGATCTTGAGGGACAGGGTGTCTCTGACTAAGTATGGTTCACCTTATTCCTAAGTCTATTTATCTGACAATAATATTACTTAATAGTAGGAGGGGTTTTTTCAACCAATTGTAATTTTTGTTTTGTTTTGTTTTGTTTTGTTTGTTTGTTTTTGGTACCAGGGATCGAATTTGGGACCTTGTGCTTGTGAGGCAGGCGGCAGAACCACTGAGCTAAATCCCCGGCCTGTTTTTTTTGTGGGGGGGTGGTGGGTACCAGGGATCAAACTCAGGTCCTTCAGCTTACGGGGCAGGCAGCGGAACCACTGAGCTAAATCCCTGGCCCAATTGTAATTTTGCATTGGTTAAACAGGAGCCAAAAAGGCAAATAAAAATCTACACACCGAGTAAAAAACAGGTAATGCAAGATATTTTTCAAAAATGTCTTGAAATAAGGAACTTCATAATTAACAACAAATTCTTTCACTTTACTGATTTGCAAAGAGCTTCCCAGCCTCCAAATAAACTGAAAGAAAACATAATAATAAAATGTACACACATTATGGTATCAAACATACCTATCTGTACACTATGCTAGGCTTGTGCCAATTTACCTCGCTTCCAGTTTTCAGAAGTTGTCATTATCCCCAAATAAGAATCCTACTATCGTGAAAAACATGTGCATTACCTACTTTTACCACCACACTCCAACATGGAAGTTTTGCCATTCAGTTAACATTTATTAAATTCTACTGTATTGGATGTTCTATGAGACATAGAACTATTAAGTAGCCAGCACTTATACTGTCAAAAATTCCATGTGGAAAAACTTACATATATGATCCATACATTTTTCTATTGGCTAATTTCTTTTTTTAAATTAATTTTATTGGTACATTTTAGGTATACAACATGTTGATATTCATTATGGGAATTGTACCTTTACATAATCTCTCTTGGTTCTTATTTTTTCCTCATTCCCTTGCCCTCCCTTCAATCCCTCCACCCCTCCCCTATTTACAAAGACTTTGTTTCCATTTTTTCCTTTTCTCATATTAATTCCTTTCCCTTCTTTCCTTTCCCCAACCCCTCCCACTTCCCCTTCCCTTTTGCCCCTTTTCTTCCTATTTCACATTATCTATTATACCTTTTGATCCTTATTTACACTTTCCGTTTCTCACACTAGAGAAACTATTGGGTATTTACACATGTGTCCTATTTATTTCACTGAAGACTATCACCTTAATGAGCACCCATTTAGCTAATTTCAATCGCAAGAAAGCAAAAGTAAATAGAAACTAAGGAAAAGGAGAAGCCAGATATTACACATTGTGTGCTGCGGAACCAAACTCGGAGAGATCAGTATGCAAATAATATTTTAGGGAATTTTCTTTTTAGGATCAAAAGATGTAAAAGGGAAGGGAAGAAAGCAGAACTGGCCAGAAGCAGTACAGCGACACAGTCTGAGTGCTCTGCATGCTATGAACTCACTTAGACCTCTGGATATATAAGGGCACCGAATGGTTGGTGTTGCCTGACCTGAGAAGGCAGCTGAGATGTGGTTAATCCCTACTGTTGGCAACTTGAATATCTACTGTCAGTGAAGAGAGTGTGGGACCCAGCCTGTGGAAATATACAAAGTAAATAATAAACATCTGAGGATGCTGACCTAACAAAAATGTCCCATAGAATCCCAAAGGTAAACTTCTGTGATTTTTTTCCTTGATGACATGGAAGGAAAACAAAATCCAAATTCTTTCCTTTATTCCTTTTAAAGGACTACCTGCAGCTGCTCAAGCAGCAGAGAATAAAAGATGTGGCCGAGACACGCCACATGTCAGGTTAACAGGAATGGGCTGTCTGCATTATTGCTCAATTATTTAATTAAGTTAATGGCCCTACCACATTAAAAAGGCCAGCCCCTCACACATTCTTTCTTTGTGTAGATGAAGCAAGGGAAAACAATTCGGGAGAGACAGTTGAGGCCAGGTCCTGTGTTGGTTCAATTCATACTCATTTGCAAAAAGAAAAGAAAAACATCAGATGCTTTTAATTGGAAACCTTCTCTTTTTTAGAGAAATATGCCTTGCCATGTCTTTATCTGAGAACCTCTATGGAGTCTGCAGAGCTTGGGGACAGCTCTGCACAAAGTTAATCATAGCCTGCTTGGCTGATTATAGCATGCATTTGGGTTGCTTGTCACGTGAGGGGAGTGCGCCTCAACTGCATGACATGGAAGGGCTGGACTTGCCAGAGAATTATGTATTGTGTTATTTGTTAAACTTTAGAGACGAGACCAGCACTTAATGCTGAAAACCTCTAATCAGCATCAGATTGTTCAGACTCAAAGCTGTGTTTATAATAATAGCAGAGAGTAGGCTGGATGTATCTTCCATTTGCAAATCAAATAGAAACATACATTGTAATTGAAATCCCCTTAAAATTTCCCCAGATGGAGCTAGAAATTAATTACTTGATGAGTTTATTGAAAAGAAAATGGAAAACTCTTTATTATAATTACTCAGTTACCAGAACCCTTTCTGTTCCCAAGGAATGTTGGGGGTGATACAAAAACAAAGTAACTCCCCAAAATGTATTACATTCTTCATACTAATTGATAAACAACAGCTAAGAGAAAATAGTTACTACACTAATTAATAATTGTAATAAGCCAAGTTAGAGTGAAAGTACCCTCTCCTTGTTCTTGAAATCCTATATTAAAATCCAAATGCATTGTTCAGGACTTTTTGCACGTTATCATAGCAAAATATAGTGAAGTATAGCTTCTAGAAGCATACCTAAACATTTTACGGGCATCTCTCTGTTTGGCTTTCGTCATCTAGTACCTTTTTTTGACAGAAGTAATGACAAGAGTGGGGAAGTTTCTTTGGATTTTTTTTTTAGTAGACACTTATTTTAGCATAATTAAAATAACAAACTCTAAGGACTGTTCTTAAAAGTCATCAGCCTGAAAAAATATTATTGCCTTAGCACATTTTTATTGATTCTGCCTGAGTTTGCTGTTGTTGCCATCAGTGTCTCTGAAGTTCCCCAGAGAAAAGGAGTAAACACACTTCAAGCTACACTGAGGCCTTGGGGTGGAACTTATTTTTATGATAGTTGGAAAGGGTGACGAAAACAGATACATTTTCACTGATATTATTTAAATATGCAAGCAACAATGCTTTTTTGGTGCTGTTGCTGTATTTTTAATCTAATCATCCCTTCTTAAATTCTGTCTCCTTTGATTAAATGAAGCACAAAGTAAATTCGGAAAAACTCAAATACTTTGATTAATTTATGTCATTGTAGGCCAAAGAATTTTTTTCTTCTCATTAAAGGACTGAACTTGTTCATTTGTTCAGCTGGTCAAAAAAGAAAAAAATCAACCAAAGCACTCTAAGCTTTCTTAGGCCCCAGGAGGAAAGGAAAAGGACAAGAACCTACTCTGATTTGACAGATACAGAGAAGTCCTTGTCTCCTCCCACACCTGTCTCACATCCTTCCTTTTCTCTGCTTGCCCAGTACACACACACACACACACACACACACACACACACACACACACTCATCAATCGGACCCACTCTACTTCATTTTAATTAATTCATTCTACAGCATGGAGCAGCAATTGCTTAGGAATATCAAATATTTTTAAGAAATCAATATTCCTTTACTAGCACATATTTATACATTTTATGTTACCTCACAGTCAACTGTGGTCACTTCTTAGAAGAAAAACAAGTTTTCTTTGTATTCTCCAAGCAATGTGAAGTGAGCCAGTCCTAGTAATCACATAGTGACTGACATACACTAACAGACTCTATGGTGTAAATACACCAGCTGTTGATAGCATGGGTGACAACAGGTGGTTTCATGAGGAGTATGAATTCAAGAGTCACCAAGACCTGGATTTGAATCCAGGCTGTATCACTCACTAGTGAGCTGGTTGACCTTGACAACTTTACCTTTCTTGAACTCTGGTTTCCTACTCTGCAAAATGAATGATACTCTCTGACTCAAATATACATGGTGAGATTTAAATGGAGCCCAGTCCAAGTTGCCCTGGGCCTTACCCATCCTGGGTACATGAAGCAGCTCTCCTTAGGGATAGCTCCTGGTATTGTAGCAAAACACCACAGACCGCATGTCTTACACACCAGAAATGTATTTTCTCACAGCCCTGGAGGGTGGAAGTCCAAGCCCAAGGTGCCAGAATAGGGTTTCTGCAGATGCCTCTCTCTCCATGGCATGCAGGTGGGCCTCTTGCTGCCTCTTCTCATGCTCATTCCCCTGCGCACATGGATTCTGGTGTCCTCTTATAAGGAGACGTCACATTGGATTTGAGCCCCTCCAAAGGCCTCATTTCAACTCTATCAGCTCTGTAAAGGCTTTTTCTCCAAATTTTGAAGCCCTAAAACTTGGGGGACTTCAACAGATGAGCTGGAAGAGGAGAGGGTGGCACAATTCAGCCCATGTCTGATAGTGATGTATAGGATCAAACCTCCATATAAATCCAAGAGGTATCTTTCACATGCTCAGGGCTCTCGAGTTTTTCCACTTAGGCACTGCTTCTGCCTGGGCTCTCGGTGGGCACATGAATGTCTGTGTCCAGGATGCTGCTCCCACTGCTGAGGACCCTCAGGTGGCACAGCCCTCCTTGCAGCCTATGCTTCATGCAGCCCAGACAGCCTTGTGCAGTGGGGAGGACCCCCTACTCTGATCCCTAGTCACATCATGCACAGGGCCTCCAGCCAGGCTCCACCTAGTTTTGTGTCCCAGATTCTTCATGAGAACAGCTACTTTACCATCTGTCTGCAACCTCTTCCCCTCTGGAGTTTGGACAGTGGAGAACCAAATGTCATGCTCTATTCCTACCTTGCTCTCAAATCCAGTTCACGGGGATGCTCCACCTGCCCACCCCAAGCTTAGCCAACCTCACTGACACTGACTTCTAGCAATCCTCCCTACTAGGTCATTCACATGCTCTCAGTTCCACTTTTGGGCAGGACTCTTTCCATTCAAACCCTCAGACTTCCTCAACATGTTCAATGGGTACTTCAAAGGGGACTGTGCCACTAGCCCCTGATACGGCTCTCTTTAATACTTGCCATCCTGTACTTTCTACAGAGATAGCTCTGAAGTCAGATTGCCTATGCTCAAATACTTACCTTCTTTAAAGCTCAGGTCACCTCAAGGCCATACTCTTGAGTGAAATAAGTAGGACACACATATGTAAATACGAAATAGTTTCTCTAGTGTGAGAAACTGATAGTGTAAATAAGGGTTAAAATGATTAAAATGAATAATTGATAATTGGAAATTGGAAAAAAGGTCCAAAGACATAGGGGTGAAGGGAGGGGAAGGGGAAAGGAAAGAAGGGAAAGAAAAAATTATGAGAAAAGAAAAAAAATGGAAATGAAATCTATGTAAATAGGGAAGGGTGGAGTGGGTAAAGGGTGCATAGGTAATGGGGAAAAAATAAGAACCAAGATACATCATGTACAGGTACAAACACCCAATGATAAATGTATATACCTAAAATGTGCCAATAAAAGAATTTTGAAAAAAAAGCTCAGTTCACCTATCTATAAAATAGTTATAATACCATAACAGCTCATATCTGTAGGATTGTAATGAGTTGAATCAATGATATATGTAAAGGGTTTATCATGATATTATGATTATTATGATCATTATTTAACACTCTCCTGAATGCTAACTCTTCTATGTATGTTTTTCAGGTATGATCTTATTTAATTCTAAACAATCCCATGAGGAAGATTGTTTATGATCTCTATTTTATACATAAGTAAACAGTCAACTCCACAGCCTAAATTCACATGGTTTTCAAGCCTCACTGGCAGGATTCAGACCAGTTCAGTCTGGTCTTACACACTGTGCTCTTCACCACTGTCCTCAGTAAGTAATATTTATTAGTCAACAGATTTTATATAGATGCTATATGCTGCTTCATAGGTGTGTGAGAAATACAAGAAGAAATAGCATTTTCCTTGAAGTTTTTTTGTTTAGGCAGCTGTGTTTTCCAACCTATCACCAAACTCCTGGGCTCAAATAATTCTCCTCCCTTTACATCCCAAGAAGCTGGGATGCCAGGTATATCATTGCACTCAGCTTTTCAAGGATCTTATAAAAATTTCACTGAGAAAAATTGGTAAATAAATAAGAAACCAGAATTGAAATCACAAGGCACTAAGTGCAAATAAACAGTGGGAATGAAAATATATTATGAGTTTTCAAAGAGAGAAAAGAGACCCCAGGGTGAGCCAGAAAGGTCAAGGAAGGCTTCATGGAGAAGGGGGATGTGAGGCCAGAAACATAAGAGCTTTGTACATTCTGATGATTTAATAAATTAGGCAAACATCGAAGGATAAATAGAACCAGGAGAAATTGAGAGGAAGACCAAAGAAAGCTATACTTTCAGAAGACTAAGATGAGTAACTGCTAAATTGGAGGATATATCAATAGACTCACAGTATAATTTATGATAACCCTAAACACAAGCGTCACCAGATACATCCAAAGCAAAACTACATTCACAAAGTCACTGCCCTCTTCAACTTTAGGGAACATCAAGAGAGTGGTAAATTTTTAATTGCACAGAGCTCTAGCCAATCCAGGCCTCACCAGCTGCCTGAGGGCTGAAAGGAATGAATAGCTAGATACATAGGCCAAGGAGCTCTACTCTAAACAGCTTAAAGAATAAACACCTGGACACACATGTGTGAATACCGAATAGTTTCTCTAGTGTGAGAAACTGAAAGTGTAAATAAGGATCAAAAGGTATAACAGATAATGTGAAATAGGAAGAAAAGGCGCAAAGGGGAAGGGGAAGTGGGAGGGGAAGGGGAAAGGAAAGAAGGGAATGGAATATGAGAAAATGAAAAAATGGAAACAAAGTCTTTGTAAATAGGGAGGGATGGAGGGGTTGAAGGGAGGGCTGGGGAATGAGGACAAAATAAGAACCAAGAGAGATTATGTAAAGGTGCAAATTTCCAATGATGAAGGTCATTACAGTGTATACCTAAAATGTACCAACAAAATAAAAATTTTAAAAAAAGAATAAACATCTGGGGAGAATAGAAATATACTACATACTGTTTCTCAGTGTGTTTCTACGTAATTATAAGCTGAAAGTGTCTAAAAATAATAAGCTACATGTTACCAAAGCAAGCAAAGAAACTATGCAATCAATTTTACATTAACCCAATGACTCAGCAATCCAAAGGTTTAAAAATGCAATGACAGAAAGCCAGCTAGCCTGAAGGGTTCTACAGCTTGAAACGCTCTACCAGCAAAAGTCAATGACAATAAAAAGCACAGTTTTATTAGGGAATGTCTGGCCACAGAGAATGCTGGGAGTTGGGTTTCACTTAATAAATGCTTTATTAGTACAGTTCACATGAAACAGGACAGCTCATGCACGGCAGCACACTTTGAGTAGCAGCACATCAGCTCCAGCCTCCAAGGTTCTTTGAAACAGAACATTCTACCCACTTTGCATGATTAGAAAATCTAGTGGCCACCAGGACATAGCAAGTCACTTTTAGCCCCAGGCAAGGTGGGGCCCTGTCCGAGGACATATAACCTAGAGTTCTACTTTGGCGCTCCCCATGACACATCCCTCCTTATTGAGCTAGGAATCAATGGGCCCAACGGGATGTGCACACCTAGAACCCACAAATCCTCTTCTCACTTTCATCAGATATCTTGCAGCCACTATGGAGCCCCTGTAGACCTTATCCCCAATGCTGTCCTTTGGAGAGTAAACAGTAGTGATGGAGAGAAAATTCCAGCCATACAGTAACCAAGGACATGGTGCCTGTGTGGTATGGACAGAGTTCAGACAGAGTCCAGGGAATCCATGCCAATTGCACAGAGCCCCTTGTGGCTTACTCAAGACAAAGTGTTCAGAGGGAAGAAGATGGTATACCTTTGAGGGTCTGGGCCCAGCATCCCCTGTGTCTCGTATTCCAATCTGTCACTCTGGGGAGTTTGATGATTCTAAATGCAAAACTAGCTCACAAAGTCATTATAAAGGGGTATTTGTCAAAGTATACCATTTGTCAGTTGTTTCTTTGATCTATAAATTTTATACACACATCAGGTATATGGATCTCCTTTGCCTTCTTGCCCTGGGCCCCATAAATATTTGTAGTGAGCCCAGGACACACAAGAGTCCAATAGAAAGTGGAAAGCATGAGGTTATATAAATCTTTAGTCCCATCTTCTCTTAACTAAGGGCTATGAAACCCAGGCTATGGGTGGAACTTTCTTTCTTCTTCTTCTTTTCTGGTATTGGGGTGGATCCCTGCACCTTATGACTGAGCTACATCCCCAGCCCTGGCCCCTTTTTGAAAGGGTCTCCCTAAGTCACTCAATGGGCCAGGCAGGGCTCAAATTTGTGATCCTCCTGCCTCAGCTTCCCAGAGGGCATATACCACCCTGCCTGGCTGGCTGGTCACATCTGTTTAATAACTGTAATGTTTCCTGGGCATGTCTAAGAACAACTACAACATCAAAGATTTGGGTAATATTTTCACTTTGTGAAGAGAATGGAAAGAGGTAGCCTTGAGGAAAGGTTTTGAGATGTGGGGGAAAAAAACCTAGCAAAATCTTTCATTAGCTGGGTAACACTGAGTAGGTAATTTACTATCTCTGAACTTTGGTTTCCTCTATTGCAAAATGGAAATAGTATCTATGAATGACATCGCTGTATATTTCAAGTGAGATTATGTGATTATGTATGAAAACTTTTAAGTTATGTATGAACTTTTAAGCACTGTGCCAATATTAATTACTATTAAATGCTTATTATGAGGATTTATTCTCAAGTCTCTGTAAGAAGGGGACAGAAAAGAACGCTCAGAAAAAAGAGAAAACTGGACCAGGGATGTAGCTCAGTGGTACCATGCTACCTGGCAAGCACAAGTTCCTGAGTTCAATTCCCAGTACTGAGAAAAAAAAAAAAAAGAGAAAAGTTTGGGAAAATAGTAAAAAGACTCACTAAGCCAGCAGCTGTCCAAGTATTGAACATCTATGCTTTGGACTCTACAGTCAGTATTCATAGGTAGAACTTTAATAACTGACTTGTTAATGAAACTTCCCCAGAATGTGACAAATTTTAAATTGATAAGGACCCCCAAAATTTCCTTATCATTTCTAAGTAAATGTTCTTCTTTTTTTTTTCTGTATGTGTGTAGTACTGAAGATTACAGCCAGGCCCTCATGCACGTCAGGCAAGTACTCTACCACTGAGTTATATCCCCAGCTCCATTTCTAAGTAACTGCTAAGTGGACAAAATGCAAACTTCCCTAAAAGATCCCTAAATCCTATTAAATAAGCAAACAAAACCCCCAAGTAACCATGGCCCCACACATATAGGAAGGCTCCAGCAGAGCACAGATTTCGCTGCTTTATTCGCTGAAGTCACCCCTGAGCAGAGCAGGCTCATTACGTATCTGTTGAAATAAATAGACTGATAGGTAAATGGGGATTATTGCTGTGATTTGGCAGCTAGTTCCCACAGATAATTTACTCTAGAAGAGTCACTAACACTTGCCAGTCCAATGAGAGTCTTGCTAGTTTAAGAGCTGTGTCTCAATGGATGTTTTTAAATGAAAGTTTGGGGTAAAGCTGGCTTTGTACCTCACATGGTGGCCTTGAAGCTTATGGTCTCCTACCAACAGGAGCAGAGCTACAAGATCAAATGTTTCTTGTTTTAAAAGTAACTTATATGTTACAACTCAGTTATTTTAAAAGGCTCTTTCATTTGTTATGTCATTTGATTAGTTCAGCAGCCCAGTGAGGCCGGAAAATGATACTATTTTGTGTTTGAGAAAAAATGAGACTCGAGAAGGAAAACGATTAAAGACTAGTAAGGAGGGAGAAGATAAAAGTCAAAGTTGGGTCCCTTGAATCTTTGTCTCATGGTGAATACATGTAGTCATAATTAATTCATGGCTCATTGGTTGTTTATCTTTAGAAATATATTTAAATGCAAACAAAAACTAAGCAATTATTTGGGCTAAGTCAAAGTAATCTTCAGTTGAGCATAAACACTCCAAAACTGAGTTCAAAGGGCATTGTTTTTTTTCTAGGTTTTCTGAGTAGCTCCCTTTTCTTCACTTATCTTCCCTGCTTGAACACAGCTTTTGTTGATGATTCCCTATGGCTGTGTTAATTACTACCCAACTTCATTCTGTTGGGAAAAAAATGTTTTTTGGTTTCCTCTTGTTTATGATTTAGGGGAACTGAACTTATTTTATGTAATTCATACTTCCAGCACCTTAAGTACATCATGGAAGTTACAATACCCCCAAAATGAAGTCTGTGAAAAAAGTGTGCCCTCTGTTGGAGCAGTAGTGTCATTACAATATCAGGGACCTGGCATGATGTAAAATTTGAAAGAAATGTGATGTTCTCTTAAAGATTCAGTCTGATGTGAGGCTTTATTATTTAGGCCATTAAAATTAAAAGTCTTACTGTCTGTTTGAATGAACTGCAATCACATACTCAGTTCGGAAAATTCAGAGCTCAGTAGTAAGATAACACACTACTGAGTTCTCTCTATATATAAAATTCCACCTTAGACCAAGGGATATTCTCTCACAAATTATTTATAATAACACTATAGAAGCAAGAAAAAAATGGCTTCTTGAAATTTTTAAAATAAAACCATATAAATAGAGAACAGAATCAGAAACAGAGGAGAAAAATCCTCTTCCTTCCCTGCCTTCTATAAGTTGCAAACTCCTATCCATCTCTTGGGACTCAGCTCAAATGCCATCTTTTCTTTAAATTCAATCATACTTCTATGAAGAAGACTACTCATTTTCCCCTGTACTCCTATAGACCTCATATTTATCACACTGTGTTGAATTCATTCATATATCGCCCCCATAATAACCTCAGAAATATTAAATTAAAACTACAAAAACATGTAAAATGTTCTCTTTAAATCTGAATTACACATATTATTTTAAGAAATGAGGGATTACAACTAGAAAGTATGTATGTTTATAAATTCAAATATAGTCCTTCTCCAAGTTCTTCCTTTATTCTATTTTATAGATGAAGAAACAGATTGTCAAATTAACTAGTCTCTCATTTAGAATTAGAAAATAAGGCTATCAGCCTTGATTCCAATCAGTGCTCTTTTTTTTTTCCACTTCAATATAACTACCATCTTTCCACGGGGTGATTTTTTTAAATTTTATTTTTATTAGAATATGTTTGCAGTATACAGTGATTACATTGTATGGAGTTGGTACATGTACATTACACATCTTAATATTTTTTTTACAATCCCCTTTTCCCCTACCTACCCCATCATTCCATTTCTTGGCCCCCTTCCCATTTGCAAAAAGATCTATTTCCTTTCCACAGGGTGACTCTGTAATAATACATCCTATTAACTCTTTAGGGCTACTTAATCTGGTGTTCTTAAATTTCCTAGAATTATATATAAGATTTATGTGAATGTATTTGGGGCCTTTTTGTGTAAGGAAGACCTTCACTCTCCAAACATTTACTCATTTACATGTGCATGCATTCATTCAACAAATACTTATCAGTGACACTATTTTCAACAAACAGTAACAAATGGAAATTGGCAACATAGGAAAAGGATTATATACCATGACCATGTAATTTTGTCATGAATGCTAGTTGGTTTGACATCTGAAAATCAATCATGTATACACTATGTTGACAGCATAAAGGGCAAATGTGTATGATCATATCAAGAGATACAGTAAAAGAATTTCACAAAATTTAACACATTTCATGGTAAAAAGATTCAATAAACTAGAAATAAAAGGGAACTTCTTAAGCCTGATGAAGGACAACTGTGAAAAACTTAACAACTAACTCATATTCAATAGTGAAAGACTAGATAATTTCTCCAAAGATTAGAAATAAGACAAACACATCCTCTCTCACTTCTGTTCAACATATACTTATAGTCCTGGCCAGGGAGATTATGTAAGAAGAATGAATAAAAAGCATCCAGACTGGAAAGGAGGAAGTAAAACTATCTCTATTTGCAGATGACATGATCTTGTATATTTAAAAAATTCTAAGAAATATGCATACACACAGTTAGAACTAATCTATAAGTTAAGGAAGTTTTCAGGGTACAAGATTAACATACAATATACAGTTGCATTACTACAGGACAGTAATGAAAAATCTGAAAGTGAACTTTTGTGTGTGTGTGTGGTACTGGGGATTGAATTCAGGATCTTGTACTTGTGAGGCAGGCAGCAGCACCACTGAGCTAAATCCTCGGCCCTGAAAGTGAAATTGAAAGAATAATTCCATTTTCAGTAACATCAAAAAGAATAAATATATGAGGATAGATTTAACGAAAGAAGAACACTAATTGTGCACTGAAAACTACAAAACATTGCTGAAAGAAATCAAAGATTTAAATAAATGGAACTCTATCCCATTTTCAAAGATTGAAAAACAGTATTATTAAGATGGCAATACTTTCCCAATTGATAACAGGTTAAAGGTAATCTTGGGCCGGGGAATTAGCTCAGTGGTTTCGCTGCCTGCCTTGCAAGCGCCAAGGACCCAAGTTCAATCTCTGGTACCAAAAAAAAAACAAAGGTAATCTTCAAAATCCTAGCTGCCTTTTGTAGCAGAAATTGACAAACCCATCCTAAAATTCATATGGAAATTTAAAGGACCAAAACTAGACCAATTCTACATAATTTGGGGGGGGGAATCATTTGATTAGGCCTAGTTCTCCTGCCTACAGGCCAGCTATGGGACTTTGAGACAAAACTCCATTTTGGCCTCCAGTCACAATTTAAACCTCAATGATCTGGTGATGCTGTGATGCTCCAGGACAAGATTACACCTACTGAAGACATCCTGGGAGGAACAAAATCTTCATCTGCATAGTTCCTCATTGTTCTAGGATTTCCACTGCTCCCTGAGTCATTTGTTACATTTGTTTCTCCCAATGTGCTGAATAAAGGTGTGGCAGCCAGACCAAGGTACTGAGTACCACTGTTCCCGGCCCAGAGGTAGGGGCTTCTGAGCCATCGTCCCACTGCTCCTGGTCCAGAGAAAGGGGCTTCCTGGTCACCATCCCTCTGGCTGCTCCCAGCCCACAGGAAAGGGCTTTTGGGTCACCATCCCTACCGCTGCTCCTGGCCCCTGTCCCACCTCACCCAGCTCAGAGGAAGTAATCAGTGCAGGTGCTAACAGCTCCCCTGCCCCAGTTGAAATGAGAAAACACATAAATAAGTCTCAAAACCAGACTTCCAGATCACCTACAGCAACCCCAAAGGGAAATGAGATGGAA